>JAECUM010001431.1:0-171036 GCA_016617855.1 Megalonaias nervosa
CCCCCCTTGTCGGCCCTGTGCTCATGTAGTACATGCTTTAGCTTTTGGTTTATTAGATTTGATTGTGGATGAACTAAACAAGCTGTTTCGTCCATTTGAAAATAGAGATGATAACGTTAACGATGTGGACGAGTTCACTGAGTCACAAATGAAACTTTCAAACAAGCAACATATTAGCACATGTCAATAACAAACACGAGAGACGCAGTAATTAAAAATACCATTCTGATCATTTAAACAGTTATTTAGGAGAAATATTCGTAACTTTTCGCAAATAGAATGGCTCAAACTATGACCAGCGCTCTCTATGGTCTATACAAAAAGCACAGAAAAGCATAGCGACGCCAAGGGCTATCGCATATCTATCAGAGATGAAATATTTAATAAGTTAGTCAAAATACTAAATTGGAGAAAAAAATGCAACTAAAGGTTTTGGTAGGAAACTAAGAGCATCAGAGGTAATAAGACAAGACGACGAAAAAGTATTATATCAGCTGGCCAAAATGGTCTGTCACACAACAGCTGCTTTACAATTTTCCTCGTTTAACTATTTGATATAAGGTTAGGCTAGCAAAAGAAGCCATACACTATGACACAGGTCATAGCTGGGGTCTCTCCAAAAGCGAGCTTGCAAGTGATAGGGTATACACATGTCTTCTTTAGCATGCGATGATAATGGTAATACATATACTTACATTTATGCATCTTGAATTTCCTCAAAATGTACTTTCTTAGCTCTGGAAATCTGTATGGCATTACCCATGTCAAGAAAAACCTGATACACACCGAGATTTTACTACAAAGTGAAATCACTGCACTCAAAATGAAATGAACGCGATGTTCCCTGGCGTGGTTTTGATAATTTCAATTAAAAGAATTTATATTTTCCCACATTATGATTCCAAACAATGACATAACAGAAACACAGGTTCAATTGATTCAACTGCTCAAATCACATGTACATCATATGGAATTGACCCAATAAATTCAATCCATTACGGGCGGAAAAGCAGAATAGAGTTGGATGGACAAAAAGACAAAATCCATTCATTCCAGACCAACTGGAAAAGTTGTTTCAATGTTCATTAATTCACAGCATGACTCTAAATTTCAGTTGTTTCAATGCCCATTCATTCACAATATGACTCTAAATTCCAGTTTTATGTAGACCAAAAAAAAGATTTTTTTAAACTTATGTCTAGCGCGCGTCGAAGTTCAATGGTCGCTGGGTGTGCACATTAATATCGTTTCTATGTATTGATGAATTTGGAATACAACCGAAATTCAGTTACTTTGCTTCTTGTAGTGTGTTCTTTTATTATTATGCCTTAGGTAGAAAAACGAAATGAGTATATAATAAAAAGGTTACTGCATATGGTGGGAAAATATGAGCTCATTTTTTTCTGAGCAATACTACACTTCCTAGGTCGTGCAGTATTACTCAGAAAAACTCGTTCATATTTTCCCATACATTCCGTTGCGAAAGATTTGTAATTTGTGACACTAGTAAAGTTTCCAACCGAGTCTGGAATAGTGAAAAAGTCCGTAAACGTTGGAGTCTGTGGTGGATTATTGGATATTTTACAAAATTATCTCACTAATAGGTAAACAAAAGAGCTGTTTTAGACGATTTTAGCTCAGAACGACAACGTGTCAGTTCTGGTGTTCCACAACGGTCTGTACTTGGATCACTTTTGTTCTTAATTGATATCAATGACATTGTCACTAGTATCCAACTCAATATAAGATTATTTTGCTCATTATACTTCTTTATCAATTATTGTTCAGGAGGGCATTGACGACCCGAATGAAATCACAACAAAGCCAAATCAGTGAACATATCAAGCAAATCTTCGTATGTATACCTCGCTCTTCTTATAATAAACACTGCCATTATTAACCGTGCAAATTCAGATAAATATTTAGGTTTGACTATTGATTAAACTTTTTCTTGATACAAGCACATCTAAAACACAAGCAGATATGTCTAAAACACACGCACAAACACACTCAAACACACACACACACACACACACACACACACACACACACACACACACACACACACAGAGAGATCAGAAAAGCATGGAGATGGAACGATATACTACAATAATTGAAATTCAAAATTGATAGGAAATTATCGGAAATTCTAAATCATCCTTCATATGACCACTTTGGAATATCCAGGCATAATTTGGGACAGTTGAACATAATAAGAATAAAGCTGAATCGCACAAGTTTAGGCTGATGTAAGTAATATTGAGTGAGATGTCACAAAGTCTACATCTTATAAGCACATGAATAAACTAAATGGGAGGAACTGACAGTTATACGGTGAAAGCATAGAAAACTTTCTTCTTAATATGGTGCTTTCCAAAGTTGCCATAGGGCCTCGATGGCACCACGTTTACAGTGCGTAAGTCATAGACAACTTTGCGATAAATCAAATTTTCAAACACCGTTTGCCAGGGCCGGCTTAAGCCAAAACACTTTTCTACTGAAATATGTTACCAAATGAAATCTCCTCCTACTCTGCTATGGAAAACAAAGCTTCAGCATATTCTTTCAAATCTTATCAAATAAGGATTCTACATTTAGTCTCCTCCCCCACCCATGAGCACCACAGCCAACATATAATAATATAGCATGAATTTCTTTTTTATATCGTAGTTCAAAAATAAAATGTTCAAATTAAATTATAAAAATTATTAAGTTTGTTAATATCTCTTTCTTTGTTGAACTACTTCCTTGCTCTGTGCAAACCACTTATCTCGTGAACTGCTTGTTGTTCAGTCATCAACGTGTCATGCATAATAAGTGCATTAATGGATGATGAACAGTACAGAGTGCTCCACAAATGGCACATTGGAGTCAAGGGAAATTAACATTATGGTCTCAGTTTTGAAATGTGGGTCTACGGACACAAGGGGAATTTTACATTGTTCCAAAGGATTAACATTAGACTGCATTCTGGGCACATTAAGGAAATATAATGTTAAAACATCCAAAGGATTAACATTAGATTGCATTCTGGGCACATTAAGGAAATATAATGTTAAAAGGAAATATAATGTTAAAACATCCAAAGGATTAACATTAGATTGCATTCTGGGCACATTAAGGAAATATAATGTTAAAACATCCATAGGATTAACATCACGAGACGGTCAGGAGTCAAAGGTAAGAGATAATGTGTAAAACACTGACATAGACTGACCTTCACACAGATATACTAACCAGCATCAAGACCTGCTAATCAGGGCCTAAACTTACTGAACAACAACCACACCTATTATCAGCGGTGTAAGTGTAAGATGTAAAATATTGGGTTAAATAGAAACCAATGCCACTATACAAAAACTAAACCCATACGACGATATAACCCTACAACCCCAAGCAAACTATTTATAATCAAAACTATATAAAAGTACCTGCATCGTTTCAAACTCAATTTTTTTCTTGTCAGGAGTGTGATTATTGCAGCTATGTGTTGAGACAAAATAGGACACTAAATGTTGTTCCTGCTCTGGTCATCGCGATACTACTGTTTCTTCTTTCTTTTCTTCTTCTACACATTGCGGTAGTGAGTGAGACAGCTGTCGTTCCCGAGTTTGATCATCAATGTCCTTGACTTCATGCTCCGCGTCTTTTTTTTTAAATTTAATTTTCCAAGATCACTTCCCTCATGTTGTTGATTTTAAGTCATTATCGAATTCAGCACACAAATCGCGTTAACTGTGTTCTCCAATGAGAGTGAAAACTGAAGTTTCAGGCTTTGTTCTGATTTTATAGTGTGGAAA
Source organism: Megalonaias nervosa (assembly GCA_016617855.1). Classification (NCBI taxonomy): domain Eukaryota; kingdom Metazoa; phylum Mollusca; class Bivalvia; order Unionida; family Unionidae; genus Megalonaias; species Megalonaias nervosa. The sequence goes on from JAECUM010001431.1 coordinate 3,801, forward strand.
TGTCCTTCATCATCAACTTAGACTGAAGTTTAGTCCAATATCTAAATACAATATCCTATTGTATAATCGTCGTACCAAATATTGTGGGTGCTTTTGGTTCCCAGTTGCCCCGCGGCCTCAACGAGAGTCATGCAAGATCTAAAAACATACTTCTGAGCAAAATTATTGAGTCCCAATAGTCGTATACACAACGTCTGGCCATCTCATTTGACTGGTATCTTAGGAACGTTGAAGTTGTAGAACTGGTAGATACTCGATCAATTGTTCCGTTAAGCTGACGTTGCCAGGAAACAAACGTTTGGGCAATTGACCCTGGGCGACCTGACAATCAGTTTTGAAAAGGAGTCTTAGACAGTGGTGAAGATTTTGGTTTCCATTCTTCGTACAGGATACTTGATCTGTTTCTAGCTAGAACCTGACAGAAGTCGTTCCCACACGCCGCACGTAGAGTGTGGCTTTGTTAAAGTTCGTTTGTACTTGTTATTATCATTCATTCACAGGAACAAGACACGACTTCAGCTAGATTCAGTCTCAAATTTACATCCACACCATTCAATAAATACGTGTCTTGCAATCACAGATTCCACTGTAAGCGACCCATGATAACCAAAATACGCACTTGTTTGATTTGTTTGTCTTAAATACTATATTCTCATTCAACGCTGCGTCTTTGATTGCACCCAATGTGTCAGGTTTCCACACACCGATTCATCGAGGTGTGCTTACTAGTTTCATTTTCGTTACGTCAGAAGATTCTCTCGGTAAGCTCGTTTTAGGACGAAGAGAAGGTGCATAGTAGTCGATCAGTATACTTCTCACGTTTATGACAAACGATTTGCCAAGCTGCTAAATGAAAAGAGTTAAAATCGTATAGACTAGATGGTTGCCACTAAAATAAGATCATGTCATAGATATTTACTTGGGGATTGGCAGGCATTTGCGTTTCTTTCTTATAAGTAGGATCGTTTAGTTAATGTATTTGTTCGCTGAGTATTTCACCAGATATTGACTTTATTTTCCTCTGATATATAAAACTTGAGTGGATAAATTATGGCCACCAATTTCACGTCCCGATGAGCTTCGTGGACTAATTGTATATCTGGGGATAATTTTTCCGTGAAACTGCACGTATTGTTGGGAAATATATCCATGGAACTGTCACGTTCATTGAACTGTCATGTGGTAATATCAAATAAAACTGGTTATTAATGGTTTGATATTTTTTCTCGTATCAAAGGGGTCAATGGATATCAAAGGAGGAGAATGATTTTCCAACGGCTTCAAAGGTTTGTGGTGATTTTAGTGGTTGTGATTGGCTGTGGCTTGGCTTGCTTTATTGTTACTGTCGGTATACTTCAGCGACGGTTTGGAAAGAAAATAGCCAACACAACAGCCGAGTAAAATAGTCCACAGTTGTCTTTTCCTCGTTTTGCAAATTCGAGTTTCCAATAGCTGCTTCAGTAATACAATACAACTAAGATTTGACACAAAATTGCGATTTTGGCTTTTAGGAACATGTCCTCCACACTACACCCACTGTTGTTTTTTGTTTTTGTTTTGCTTTTGTTTCTTTGTTTGTTTGGGGTGGGGTGGGGGGATTCCTAGAGTGAGAACGAGATGAGGTTGCAATGTTTAATGTCATGTTCGTTATTTCTGCATTTCCTGTCACACGAAATCATTCCGTCGTCCAGTTGGGTAAAATACCTTTGTTAATAGTGCGCTTTGTTTTTACAGTGCGAAACCATATCCTGTATTGACAACCTCTTTCATTGCAGATGTTGTGAATGCTCCAAACAATCTATCTAACACTGATACTTTGGTCTGATATGTCACTTTTTCTAGAGCACATCCGATATTGCGACGGTATGACTGATTGTACACTTTCCTTTCAGCATGTCAATGTGTACGCTATTTCCACATACATTCTTTCAAGGTTACTTGAAAACGTTGAATGACACTGGCTTTGGATTCATGGTTTAAAGTTGTGAAGAAAATAAAAACAATGTCATTTTTTTCCCATTTCTTTTGAAATGGTTGGCAGAGAAATTTAGTACCTTCGTAAGGCTGGCATCGTTGATGGTGTCGACCTCTGGTTTCAAGACGATTTTTAAAGCTCATACTCCCTATGGGCTTGGTTTGCATATTAAATTAACCAATCAAATAGATTCTGCAAACATCATGACACAAAACAAACTTTTGTAACCTCAATGGTACGAAGTCATACTAAGCATATCTTCTAAATCGGCCTGCCAGTGATCATTGAGTCTTGTTTGACTTCATGAAAATTTACGTCGTATGGATTTGTGTAGTGTGTACTTTGATTGTATCTGTTATCACTATTGTACATCCTGAAGAGGCAGACTTTTGAGTTTGGTTTTGGCTACTCGTAGTCAGGATTTTAGTGAATGCCTGGCAAAAGTGTGTCCGTAGTGCGGTTCAGTAAGTAAGGCAATGTTTCGTGCTCTTAGGCTTGTGTAGTAATTTGAATTGCGATTGTTGAGTCGTACGACGAGCAGTTGGGAGGTTTCCGCAGAGATCATCCGTTCTTTTTATCTGACTTCTTTTTAACTTCTGTCGTCATTTTGTTTTCTTTGGTCATTTTTTACAGACTAAGTCGTATCTGAAATAAACCTGTCCCGCCTGTTTAAAAATTGAGAGAGATTACTCCAACAAAAACTAAAGCAATCGTCTGAAGATAATATATGTTTGCAATGTGGAAAGCAAACTACATTTTCGAGATATTTCCATCACTCAGCGTAGTTAATACTATTTCTTAGTTATTTCTTATTATTTTTATTATTTTATAATAATAATAATAATAATAATAATAATAATAATAAAAGATATGTCATGCCGTCGTCTCCCGCTACGATTTTTGTTTTTTTTTAATTTCTGAAGGAATGCGGCAACAGAAGGTTATGAAGCACCCTTGTTCAATAAAGTATGCTTTTAATGTTTATTATGACTTTTTTCGCCAAGGAGGTGAAATATGGTTTCATTTTACCTGTGTGATTTAAAGTATTAGTTTTCTAGCCTTTGATATAGAAAGTATGTGTTTAATATTTGTATAACTTTGTCGTGCATCCAGTAAAATGAACATGGTCAATGAGTTAACTGTATTGAATTGAAATTATGAATCGCTAAAACAACCATAATAGGTAATGGGGGGGGGATTGGGGTAAATCACTAAACCTTCGTCGATTATATCACTTATTTATCAGTATGTATAAGTGCCTGATTCTGTACTAATCTAGTGTTCTATATTTTGTACAGCGTCATCAAATGTCCTATATTGTATACAAATGTCAGATAGGTGGTATCTGTTACTGAATCATATGGTATAGCATGTGCATCATGTGACTTATCTGATCATTTGATTGCACTCTTTGTTTATCATTTTGCAATGTTTACACGTAAACTTTTCTCAAGTGAAAAGAAATTATACACTGATAGTGATTGATGATTCAAATGCCTTGGTTTTTAAAATCAAAGTGCTTAATCTTTAAATATAGTATGCATCTTTATATTGATAAGCGTTTGTGTTATAATTTTTTTTTTCAAACTCATATTTCAGGGAAAGTTGAGAAAACTAGATTTATGTATTAATCCAGCAGATAATATCAATGAATTATGTGAGAATGGAATAACTCCACGTACGTATGTGTGTCGTGTATGTTACTTTTCCCCTAAAAAGGATATTATTACATATCAATTCTACAATTTTGTAACATTCCAAGAGAAAGTAATATTTTAATTTTAAAAAATGACTTTTTGGGGGGTTGCGAGCTCGCGAGCGAGTATGATGATGAATATTCCATTACTGAGAGAAACTGCATATGTTCGCTTCTAGTCTTAGTCATTATCCACACTAGGTCACATGACAATCATATGCCCTCCGTTTGTCTCGTGACTTCGATATATAAACCTTACATTTCAGCCTTAGGTGCTGGTCTTCATCTTCCGGAGGGCGATACACACTTTATTCAGGATACAGGTAGTAATTTGTGAACCGTTTCTATTACATTTAAATAGGCATTCTTTCTGTTTTTGTAATAGATCTTTGAAATAGATTCAGTGAATCATGAGGTAATCACAGCCAAAAGTAAATTGTTTTGCTTCAGTGATTTTTCGCCCATTTCTAAAACGCATAATCCTTGCATAACAACGGTTTGCTGAAGTTAGGCTCGCGTTATATTTAGGAGATAGGAAAAAAAAAGAAACTATTTGAACTAACGTCATGGCTGTGTTAGGCGATTTTAATATGAAATTACAATGTCTAGTTAAGAATAGTTGCAGATCTGATGCTTTGCAACACCGGAACATATCGAGAACTCCGAAACCCACTTCAGTTATATCGTATATACAAAATGGTATCGGGGCCCCGAGTGGCCGAGTGGTCTAAAGCGCTGTCCGTTACGGATCACTGCCATCTCACCTCTGTCTGCGTGGGTTCGAGTCTCGGATTCGGCCAATGTAGATATGTGAGAAAGCTTGCCAGTAGCTTCTCGTGGGTCGTTGGTTCTTTCCGGGGTTTTCCCGGGTTCATCCTCCACCATTAATACTGGCGCCATGTATAGCCTATCGTGTGCTGAAAAATGGCGTTAAGCCCTACAACAACAACAAAATGGTATCATTAGTTGTTAATGTTGTTATTTTGGGTTTAACGCCATTTTTCAGCACATGATAGGCTATACATGGCTGCCAATATATCTGGTGGAGGAAGAACCCGGAAAATCCGGACAAGAACGTATCATTGGTTGTGTATGAATAATTTAATATTGTTTATATAGCAGAGTAGATGGAATGAGCAAATAAGATGAAGAGAAAAAAGAAGAAGCAAGCTTGGTTGTGCAAAAATATTGGTATAGATCTGCATAAATTATATTACAATACTTTATTGTATGTCAGGTTTAATGACTACATTTAATTAATCCATTCATGATTAATCACATAAGTTTCAATTCATAATTATAATATCAATAATAATAATGACATAATTGAATAAAAATAAAAGCTATTTATGGTACAATACTTTTGAGTAATTAGGTATAACGACTATTTTTAATTAATCTGTTCTAAATTGATGCTCTCTAACTGGACATAAAAAGCAAAGAACTTAATTGAAGTATATTAAAATAGAGCAATTATTCTTTCATGTTTACAGCTTTTTATTAATTCACTCTCCATTTCTTACCAGTTTAATTTACTGTTGCATAAATTTTGATCAATGTTGAAAGTACATGTTACTCTATTATATAACTAATATTAAATTATCAAAGTTATGAATCATATATGCACAGCCAATGATGCACTGTGGCATATACAGTATAAGTGAAGTGCATTTCAGTGTTTGTAATGTGTTCTGAATTTTTGGTGTTTCTACACACCCTTGCAGATCAAACTATTTAGTTCTGCTGGTCATAGGCCAAAAGAATATATAGGATGATCTGTTGTCCATCTGTCCCTTTGCACAAGTTTGTCACTTCAACTCCTAAACTATTGGGAGGATACAAGATGCAAGAAATTTTATTTAACATGAGTATTCTGTGTAAAATGTAAACATTGGCCTTTCATGGTTTTCAGGGACCTGAGGTTCCAGGTCTTATATGGATGAAGCTTCTCTCTGTAACATGTCCCTGTGATGTGCCTCATTTTACCCATGGTCATCCTGCAGAATAGCTAAAAGTTAGATTGGCATAAAAAATTCATAAAGTTACTGTATGGTGTTTGAGCTTAATAGTCTGTTTGCTGAAAAATATTTCTTTGTGATATTATAAATGGCTAAGAATTCAATCTTGACATGTATTAAAATAATGAGAATGTACTTTTCCTTTTCCCTTTCAATTCTTTCGAAAGTGAGGGACTAGTGAGTTCTTGCCAGGGACTCTCCGAAATAGGTCGGGGACATCTGTGTTCTTTGAGTGAAGAGACCAGGATTTGTATGTGTGTGTGATTTGGATTTTTAACATAGAATTGACAATTTTTCAGCCATATCGCTATATTGTCTGCAGTGTGGCAGTTTATAGTGATGTCTAGCACTGGGGCAACATGCCACAGAAATGTAGCATCGCATCCCACCCAGTCACATTATTCTGACACTAGGCCATCCAGTCCTAGCACTAACCTCTTAATGCTGAGCGCCAAGTTAGGCAACTGCTAATACCATTTACCTAGTACTAGTAGCTTTAATGGATTTTATGATGGCTACAGAAATTAAACACAAATTTCAAGATTCAGTTGGCAATGATTCTTCTGTGGAAACAATAGGAAACCCTTCTTTGCTTCTCAGGTTCAAGTACAAATGAAAACCCTTCTGTACTCCACAGGTCAAATTGCAGATGAAAATCATATTTTTGGAACCACATATTACATTGATGCCCACAAAGATAGATGAATACACAGTGATTAGCTCCATTGTTCAGGGTCTGTCATTCTTGTAATTTCCTGCTATTTTTGGGACATGTTGATTTCACAGTCAACTGATATAAATAAGTATAACTTTGTAATAAGTATGATAGAGTAAATAAGTATAACAGTATGAGTAAGCATAACTTTATAATAAGTATAACAGTGTAAATAAGTATAACATTATAATAAGTATAATAGTGTAAATAAGTATAAATTTATAATAAGTATAATAGTATAAATAGGTATGACTTTATAACAAGTATAATAGTGTAAATAAGTATAAATTTATAATAAGTATAAATAAGTATAACTTTATAATAAATATAACAGTATAAATAAGTATAACTTTATAACAAGTATAATAGTGTAAATAAGTATAAATTTATAATAAGTATAATAGTATAAATAGGTATGACTTTATAACAAGTATAATAGTGTAAATAAGTATAATTTTATAATAAGTATAATAGTATAAATAGGTATGACTTTATAACAAGTATAATAGTGTAAATAAGTATAAATTTATAATAAGTATAATAGTATAAATAGGTATGACTTTATAACAAGTATAATAGTGTAAATAAGTATAAATTTATAATAAGTATAATAGTATAAATAGGTATGACTTTATAACAAGTATAACAGTGTGAATAAGTATAACTTTATGACAAGTATAATTTGTGTAAATAAGTATAACTTTATAACAAGTATAATAGTTTAAATAAGTATAAATTTATAATAAGTATAATAGTGGTATATCCACAATGTATATGAGCATTTAAGTTCAAGAAGTGGATGGTTCGTTTATCTTCAAATGCCCAGCTTCTGTTCAACTCTTTGAAATGTTCATATGGAAAGGTAACCACCGTGACAACTATTTTTTGCCAGAATCCAATCTACACCAGCTGCCATATGATTTTTAGACTTAAAAGTATGATAGCAATCATTATCAGTTATTTATTTACAGGACAAAGATGTTGAAGTTGTGTTCATTGATGTTACTAGGGGTATTGGCTGTTTCAGCCATTCCAGCCAAGGATGAACTATTCAAGTATATCAGAATCTTCAGGCCAATGTCTGATGAAATGATAAGTTTCCTGAACATGCCTGGACCAGGTGCCACTTGGAAGGTAATCATGTGTAGCAGAGATGTCATTGTTAAGCATCAGACAGCAGGTAGTCTCAGACTTGGATCAGAAAAATGGGAAAAGTTACTACCCCATACAGATAAAAATAGGCCAAGTCATGTAGTTTGCAGAAGTAATGAGATAGAAGTTGACTTTTAAAGCATATGTGCTTTTTAAGAGAGTAGAGGTATTATTTGGATAACACAAGAAATTATGTGCTGTGTATTACCACATATTCATCTTTAATTTAAAATACTACCACAATGAAAAGTTAAATTTCTATTTTTTGCATATTTCTGAATGAACTAAACACTGATTTTCAATTCTTTAAACATGTTTTCATGTAACTAAACATGTGCATGATGAATGGATGTGTTCACATGCTTATGCCAATGAAGTATGGTCTTCTTGGGACATCAACATTATCTGTGGAGATTTCATTTTTGAAATGTTTGTTTGTTATTGCATTATTTTAACAGTTTGTGTTACATTCTCACAGTATGTATTGACCATTATGTGGTTAAATCATTTATAGTTTTCTATTTTGAGCTTGTTTCTTTAGAATCTACTGAAAAGATGACATAGATTTCATTATTGGAGGTATCAACAATGCAGCTTACAATGTTACATCTCTTACCTTCATCCATAGCTTTCATAACACTTTCATCTCATCCATATTTTCGACAGCTTGGAGATGTATCAGTATTTAAAATTCCTGTGTATAACCACTCCACCTGGAATGGTGGTATTGTTCATACAGATAACCACTCCACATGGCATGGTGGTAATATCCATACAGATAACCACTCCACATGGTATGATGGTAATTTTTATATAGATAACCACTCCACATGGTGTGATTGTAATTTTTATAGAGATGACAACTCCACATGATATGATGATAACTTTTATATAGATGAAGTGGGATAAATACAATTTGATGGTGTGGGAGTGGGATAAAAATAATTTGATGGTGTGGTAGTGGGATCAAAATTAATTGATGGTGTGGGAAAAGTTAAGCATCTCCACTGCATAATGACAGACTGACAAAAACACATTCCAACTTTTTCTAGAAATAGCTTGGAACTAATAAATAGCCTCTATCTTCCAATTTTGTTTCTTTCAACCCAAGTCTGATGTTGTTATAAGTCTTGTTTTGTGACAGGGATGGGTCCCTCTCCTGTTTCGTTCATGAAGGTAATAGCTGATGATTTAGGATACATGTATGTGCTTTGATCACTCTCATTTTATACTGGAATGAGGGTAAAATTAATAATTAGAGCAATTGCTGTTGTTTTTAATCTAAGGAAATATTTTGTTTTCTTTGATTTCAGGATTTTGTGTGCAATAATTCTCAGCTGTGAGTTGAACCTGTATCTCCTGTTATTATACAAATCTGTTATTATACAAATCTGTTCTTTTGGTCTTTCAGGCTGGGAACAATTTTCCTGGCATAAGGGATTTGGATGACAAGCTGAGGTATGCCAAGAGACTGTGTGGGACCAAACTGAATGACCCCAATCCCCTCCCTGTGAAGAACATTGAGCCCTTTAGGGATCTGCCCACCAGCTTTGATGCCCGGACCCACTGGCCAAACTGCCCCACAATTAAGGAAATCAGGGATCAGGGTGACTGTGGTTCATGCTGGGTGAGTAAAATGCAAAACCATAATAAATGAAGTGGTTCACATTTACTAAATTATGTTTGATCGTATGTTATCTTAGAATGTTATTATATTATGTTCCATTTCTGCACGTAAAGAATCCCATGAGATTTTCATGAGGGCTGTTCCTATAAAACATACATGGGACCTAGGGAAGGTACTTTTAAAGTGGGGTATTCACCCATAGATGCAATTTAGAATTTTCTTATCATTTTAATATGAACTCTATGAAATCAAAGTACCCTGGCATATATTTTAAAAAAAAAAACTGCCTTCCCTGGGTGCCATGCATGTTTGAATAGAACAGCCCTGATGCCTTCCCTGCATGTTTAAATGGAGCAGCCCTGATGCCTTCTCTGCATGTTTGAATGGAACAGCCCTGATACATTTTTTATAGCCATAACAGTGATATCAAAAACTGATAATCAGAAATATTATCTGATAAAGTTAGGAATGATGACACTCTTTCTTTGATGGCATTTTAGCACAAAATTCATAACTTTGCACCTTAAGGGGAGATAATCAATTGAGATGACCTTCAAAGGAATGGATATATGAGATTCAATTAGTGCAAGATCTCTTGCAGAGCTTTGTTGTAAATTATTAAGTCCATAGTGTTTTAAGAATTTCTGAATCATGAGATATATAGGAACACATGATGATAATATTTGATGGCAAATCAGACAACTGCAAAATAAGTCCTTTGTGTGTAAGGCAAAACAACAGGAAAATCAAATCCAATGTTCATATGAAAGTTTGTTATTACAAAAGATTATATTTTTTTTTTATAATAATAGCATTGATGTTAGAAACATCTTAGATATTCGGGAATGGTATACACATATATATTGAAATAGAACCCTACTATTAGACTTCATCCTGTGTACAACTTTACTTAAGTAGATTAATGGCCAAATTCACAACTAGAGATGTGCAGATTCATGCAAAAATTTCCATTTAGGGCTCAATAAATCCACTTGTCCACTAATCCCAACAAGTGGCAAGTGGGTAGAGAGTGTTGCTTTTTTCTCAATACAGACAGCAAGGATATGAATTCATATTATGGTTTTCTGTCCTGCTGGATGAGTGGCAATGCTGAGTTTTTATAGGCTTATCACTCCATGTCAGCTAGACATATTTAAAACTGCATTTTTTTACAGGCTTTTGCTGCAGTGGAAGCCATGTCTGACAGGATTTGTATCTCATCAAATGGAAAGATGAACGCTGAGATTTCTGCAGAGGATCTCTTAGCATGCTGCAGTTCATGTGGAGAAGGGTCAGTATGGGCCACTTTATTAGAGTAGATGTGGTGTGTCAAAGTGGTTACTGCTTTTAAAAGGGGAGAAAATGGTGATAGGAAATTCATCATAATAATCTCTGATATATGTACATTGGTAAGAAATTGACAGTGGTGTCCATTTTCATGGCCACATAATAGATGCATAGGAATCACCACTTCTATATTACAAGGTGAAAAATTAACTGGTCTCTCCACAGGTCATAGAGGAGCTTGTGCAAATCAAGGAAGGGAGTCTCACTTTACAAGGCCACACATCAGTAAAGATGTCACTTTTTTATAGTCACAGGTTAGTTGTAGAAAAACTTTTTTACATGGTCAGATATTAGTACTGTGGACATTTATTTGGTCACAGCAGATTTATCAGTCACCTCATGTCAATGGTCAAATGTTGGAGAACTTGTCACTTTTTATGGTCACAGGGCAGTTGTTATAGCTTTAGACATTATCAGAGATTGGTGCAGTTGTCAGTTGTACATTTACAGAGTTGAGTCTATCTTTCTTTCCACCTTTTAATTTTCATAATTTCAGAAAAGTTCATTTTTTTATTAGCGTCCATAGCAATGCAAAATCTCTAAGGCCAGGACTTACTCTTAACTCTTTTAATTCAAGCACAAGGCAAGTGTAAACAGATTTCTGCCAGTCCAGCTCAGGCTGCTCTCCCCTTTTTCTTCATTTTGGTAACCAATTGCAATATGGTTTCATTGTTTGTAAGTTTTTGTTTATTTACCTACTTTTACCTCAAACATATATGGAAACAATCCTGTTGTCAAATTCAGTATGTTAGAGTTTCTTAAGAATAAATGAGATGGTTTGGCAATCTGTATTTAAAAAACAGAAGATGAGGAGGGAAGAAACAGACTTCTCCTGAATTTATACAATTTATTTTCAGCCAGTAGCACATCATTCCCTTCAAGAAACTCTTGTTTATTTTTGTCCTGTCAGAGTGAAAGAATGGTGAGGCATTGGTAGACATTTTGAGGAGCAGTTGGCAGGGGGATCATTGTGAATATTGAAATTCGCTGTTGAAGTTTTGTGTAAAAGGCAGCTATAATACAGTGTCCATACTTAACATTATATTGTGCATGTTAAATTCTTAAAGAGGGGGGATACTTTACAGTGTGTTGTGGAGGTGCAACAAAGGGTGTAGATACTCACCGCATGTTGCAGAGATAAAATCAGCATGTTCTGCAGGTAAAGTATATTGTGGAGGTACTTCACAGCATGTTGTGGAGGTAAAACATTCAATGGGAATATTTAATAGAATTTTGAGCAGGTAAATCAGATGTAGTGCAGTTACTTCACAGAATGCTAAATAAAAAAGACAGTGGGATATTTTACAGAATGCTAAACAGGTAAAACAAATATAGTGGGGATATTTCACAGAATGCTATGCAGGTTAAACAGATACAGTGGGGATGCAACAGCATTGGAATGACATGCATGTAAAATGGATGTTTATGAAGGTACAAACACTGGTTGATAATCTCAAATCCAAACGCATAAGACTTCTATCCTCATTCTAACACAATTGTTTCAAATATAGCAAAAACTTTAGTTCCATATAGTCCTACATGATATGGTACAATTGTGACGGAAAATGTAATTGTATATAGTTCTACATAAAAAGAAAGAATCCTGACAAAAAATGTAATGCTGTATAGTCCTACATGATAAGGAAGAGTCCTAACAAAGAATGTAATTCTGTATAGACCTACATGATAAGGAAGAGTCCTAACAAAGAATGTAATTCTGTATAGTCCTACATGATAAGGAAGAGTCCTAACAAAGAATGTAATCCTGTATAGACCTACATGATGAGGAAGAGTCCTAACAAAGAATGTAATTCTGTATAGTCCTACACGATAAGGAAGAGTCCTAACAAAGAATGTAATTCTGTATAGACCTACATGATAAGGAAGAGTCCTAACAAAGAATGTAACTCTGTATAGACCTACATGATAAGGAAGAGTCCTAACAAAGAATGTAATTCTGTATAGACCTACATGATAAGGAAGAGTCCTAACAAAGAATGTAATTCTGTATAGACCTACATGATAAGGAAGAGTCCTAACAAAGAATGTAACTCTGTATAGACCTACATGATAAGGAAGAGTCCTAACAAAGAATGTAACTCTGTATAGACCTACATGATAAGGAAGAGTCCTAACAAAGAATGTAATTCTGTATAGACCTACATGATAAGGAAGAGTCCTAACAAAGAATGTAATTCTGTATAGTCCTAGATGATAAGGAAGAGTCCTAACAAAGAATGTAATTCTGTATAGACCGACATGATAAGGAAGAGTCCTAACAAAGAATGTAATTCTGCCTAGTCATCTCTCACCACATTAATCTTATCCTGAATCAGGCATTTATAAGAACACATGATTTTTACTTCATGATAAGTAAATCGAGCAACTGTTATCAGTTTGAGTTTCTTTATGTTGACATTTATCATGATGAATTTTGATTACCTATAAAATTGAAACTTTATGCAAATGAAATGTATGCTAAGGTGAGAGTCATGTTGTCCGCCCAGATAAATGGGCCATGACTGGTACTCCTATTTTTACTTCCAAAGGACATCGGCTTCCCCAAGACTATATTTGGGAACAAGACAAAGAATTTCTTTTGAAACTTAATTCATTTCGCACATGAAGAAAAACTTTTACATATATTAGCTAGATGAGAATCTGATTTGCATAGGTGATGATGGAAAAGATTTGAATACACCTGACTCAATGAGTGGCGATATTTGAGATGTTTTTTGCCTTTTGGCAGATGTGAAGGAGGGTTCCCATCGGAGGCTTGGAGGTACTACGAGAGGGAAGGTCTTGTCACTGGAGGACTGTACAACAGCAGTCAGGTCAGCATTACTATCACAGATGTCAACCATTCCATTTTTTGGGAATACTTTGTAACCTCCAGTTACATCATCATCATCACTTCTGTCAAATTCTGATTTTCCAGTTAGAAATATTTTATGTTGGCAAACAGCATTGTTAACTGCAGCAAGTCTAGATTAGTGAAATGGTTGTAACTTCAATTGTATTTCTTTCTGACAGAATGCCTTTCACTGAAAAAGGACTAGACATTGCATAATATTAGCTCCTTGTTAGACAAAATCAAAACTTGCATTACCTTAGCACCTTGTCAGACAGAATCAGAAACTGCATCAGCTTAGTGACCCATCAAACAAAATAAAAAATTGCATCAGCTTAACTGCCCCATCAGATGAAATTTGAAATAGGCAGACACCAGTAACTTGTAAATTATCCAGACCCATCCACAGATGGTAATTTGTTCTGATAAATTAGCTGTACTTCTCTCCCCAGGTATTAATTCCACTCAACTCCTCTTCAGAAGTGGATTATTTGTTATTAGTTTGTGTGTGTGTATTTGTATGTTTGATTTGGATTTTTAACGTGGCTTTAACAATTTTTTAGTCATATTACTACACTATCCGCAGTGTGGCAGTTTATTGTGATGTCTAGCACTGGGGCATCATGCAGCAAATATATAAAATCTTGTTCCATCCAGTCACATTATCATGACACAAGGCCAACCAGTACTAACACTAACCTCTTAATGCTGAGCGCATAGCGAGGCAGCTGTTAGTACCATTTTTATAAGTCTTTGGTATGACTCAGGCGGGGTTCGAATGGAAACGTGTTAAAGCTATGTTTAAAATCCAAATCACACACTCACACACACAGTAGTAATCAGTGTAACAAACAACATACATCTTGATCTTGTAGTGCATTATGTAACTGCAGATCAGTGTCTGACACAATTTGTAAACTTCATAACAGCATCATAGTTTAGTGTTTTAAGTTTCAAAATACTTGTCATAATGTCACATATGTCTTGCTGTTAGAACAGTGCTTGAATAGAATTTTTCTGGCAAATATTTCAAATCAATTAATATTTTACATGCACCTTCATATTTTCTCAGAGGTACATTAGTTTATATCTTGAACGCTGATTAGGTATTATATAATTCATACAAGTGTTACTTAGTTAAACATCAAAATAGAATTTTTAGAAGTAGGAAGCAAGTTTTGACTACAGTTGATTTTTGTGAGGTATCTGCTTAGAGGATAGAATTTATTGATGTCCATTATTTTCAACATGGAAAATTATATGGATGGCATCTAGTTAACATTATCTATTCGCTTACATCAGAATGCCTACTTAGAACTTTTGTTACCTTTGTAAAATAGATTTATTCAGTTAAAAATGGAAAACATATAGTGAGTGTAATTTTAATTATTTTTATTAGTCAATATGGCTTTCACATATATTTAATCTACACATATTTCCAAAATAAATTAAAAGGCATTTGCTTAATGTCGGTTATAGCCTCTCCATTATTTTTTACATTTTTCATAAATATCAATGCCTTAATGTATGCAGTGTCTGAAACCATAAATACTGAGGCCATTACATCATTCACACTGTCTTACAATTTTCTTCTTAACTAGTGAAACAGTTGATGTGTTTTACTCTGTATTTCGTATGTGTCTGTTGGTTCTATTTGGTCCCATTTATGTGCAGGGGTGCCAGCCATACTTGATTCCAGCTTGTGACCACCATGTTGTTGGCCATCTCAAGCCCTGCCCCAAAGAAGAAGCCAAGACTCCTAAATGCTCCAAAAAGTGTGAAGCCAACTACAATGTGACATACAAAGCAGACAAGCACTATGGTATGATTTGATCTAAACAATAATTAATATTAGACATACCTGTTTTAAGCAGTCAGGTTGTAATAAAAATGGCCGTTTAAACAGATAATTGCTTTGTACAGTAAATGGAATTTTGAAAAATGACCTTTATAGGACCTCAAAAAACAGGTCAGTGAAGATGTGATTGATTAATAGATTGACTTAGAAGTGGGTTCTGCTGTAAATTACAATAGTCATTCCTCTATTTCGCAGTCATATGTAAGCTGCCAGTGGTGAAATTAGTGTTTGGTTATGGTGTACAATAGATAGATCCGTGTTTTTTGTTTTCTTTTAAAGTGATAGTTATGATTTAAATTATAGGATGGATTAAAGTGATTATAGGATGGATTAAAGTGATTATAGGATGGATTAAAGTGATTATAGGATGGATTAAAGTGAGGATACAGGATATAGTTGTGTGGAACATAATTTTGGGAAGAAACAACATATACATGTTTTTATGGGGTTTTTTTATACAGTGCACTAAGATAAACTATTAATACTAATGCTAACAATCATACTGGCATTCAATGCATGGTTTTTGTTCAGAAACCAAGTTTTAAATGTGGACTGTGTACAGATGTTACTTTGGACAGTTTGTTTATTTTCCCATGGTTAGCCATTATTGACATTTTACTGTAATTCAGATTTAGGAAATGATTGGGATATATGCAAATTTTCCATGGGTTCTAACACAATGGTTGCCAATTTTGAAAAGTAACTTCCAGTTGCTGAGTGTTGTCTCGCTTAATGGCAAGAACAAGAACATGCCACAGCACTTGTGAAATTTTTGAAGTTTATCATCTCACAAAAGTATGTTATCCAAGTGACAAGGTAATTGACTGGACACTGATAGGAATGAGCATGGACTTCATCTGATGATGTTCACTGAACTTGTGTTGGATTTGCAGCAGGAGTTGTCAGATATGAAAACAAAGCAGTTGCTGTCTAACAAGCTAGCACTTAAGATCCAAAATCCACTGTCAAATCACTTGGGCAATGTAAGCTACAAAATTCACTGTCAAATCACTCAGGCAATGTCAGTTACAAAATCATTGGCAGGTCACTCAGGAAATGTTCACCATAAAATAGATTTGGTTACAGAAGAGGCAAACACATAATGTGCAAATATGGATTGTTTGGACTTGCATGAAAATGGATGCAATATACTTACTAATAAACCCTTGTACTGTATTTTATGTAATTTTTCGTACACGAAAAAATAATTATTAATTTCAGTGTATGAAAAATTATATGTAAAATAAATAATTATCATTTGGTGATACTGACAGTGTATGAAAAATAAAGAGATCGTACCAAAACAAGTTTACGGTACACACGGTACTCGACAACCTAACGGTACAAACGTACAAAGTAAACGTATATTTTCTGTCTCATTCTGCTCTCAATTCAAGAATCTAATTACATGTACAATAAATCAAAAGTACTGTTATTAGTGAATGAGAGAGAGAGAGAGAGAGGATTATGACTCAGTGTGCAAGCTCGTCTGCATTTAGAACATATGTAGCTGTTATGTTGTGTAATATAGGCAAAATGATCAAGATGGTTTGAAAATGTGTAAGTTATGGGTATTATTTATTGGTAAATTGTATGCAACGCGACGATCCCACATCGTCAAGAAATTAAGTGCAAGTTGTATTTTTACCGCAACAATAATCTCATTATCAAATTGCAATAAAAAAATAAAGAACTTGAAATCAACGTTTAAGTTAATGCATGTAAGTGCGCACGCGTGCCAGAGAGATCAATCAAACAAAATTTTTTCAGTGTACAAGACCGTATTTATTCAGTGTAGTTTTTATTTGTAGCTTTTGCAAAGAGAAAAAATGACTATTTTCAGTTACCTGACGAGTGGGATAATCCTCATATATTACGAACCTACTGTATTCCATTAGGAATAAACACCGCTAAATCAACAGTTCATTCTTGTTTTAATTACGATGTACATTGTCACAACAACCACATGGCTATGCAGTTATTTGCATGGTAATTAAACATTCTTAGGGCTTTGGTTATTCCAGTTGAAACCAGATTGAGGGCAAGAATCGACTGAAGAGGTCAAATCAGTGAGGCTGCCAGTAGGGAAATGAGGCTCTCTTTAGGGAAATGAAAGTCTGTCAATGTGCTATTGAATCCGTTGTCCATATAGCAGATGTTATAAGGACAAGCGATCATATGCATTACTTGTTATTTGAACTCACCAATAAAGATAATAGTAGGGTATATCATAGAATAGATTTGCAATAAAATGTTAATTATATCAAGTCAAAACAGAACAAGCACTTAAAAGATAGTATACGTATATATATGAATCGATTTAGCGGAGTCCGTGACTTTCAAATTTACGATGGAAAATGACAAGGTTTTTATATTTTATGTTTGTATAACTAATGAAACAATAAGACTAGTTGACCAGTGGTCTGTGGTCTTCACTTTAGCATGTACTGAGATGTAATTTTTGTTTGATAAGACAACATTAAAGGGCTTCCGAACTCGTTTTAAAATGCATGTGGTGTTTTGTTATGGTGACAGACTTAATAAGGAGAACTAATTAACGATAATATTTAAAGGTATGGTCTGTGAAGTCCTTTCTTCATTTGTTAATAAACACCAGTAGATACTGTAATGACAAGAAGAGTTTATGCACATGGGTACCCGCAGGATCTTTTACAAAAATGGGGGGGGGACAGTCAGTCACGGCCGGGAGAGTTAGTAGAGTAGGCAGTCTGAAACTAAACCTAATATTTACTAAGCTTTTTGAACAGAATCTTGTGACATATTTTCAGCTTCATTTGCATGATTAAATATATATATTGCAGTATGATATCCAGGAGGGTCACGTGACCCCCCTTGACCTATGCTGCGGGCGCCCATGCTTATGCATAAATCATTTTATTTTCTCAATAACAATTAATCATTAATTTTTGTAAAAACAAAATGGGAATACGGTATTTTCGATTTTTTTGCAAACGTAAATCTTCTTAGTGGAAATTTTATGTCGATAATTTAATGAAGTTTTCAAATAATACAAAGTGATATGTACAAAAAATTATGATACATTTAAATAATTATTATTTTGATAACTGGATTGTGTATGAAAAATTAAAGGGTACAAAAAAATACATGAAATACGGTAGTTGTCATTATTCCTTTTTATTTCTTTTACATGTTCATGTTTGTCAAATAAATGACTGGTGAATTAGGCAGGAACGGTAACTGTCCCTAATCCACTGTACATAGTACTGCCCACAATGTAACTTTTTATTCTTGTTCTTTTTCTTCTCAATATTCCATTGAATCTACTAATCGATACTGATATTTTGATATATTGATTAGCAAGATAAAATAGGGGATCGTGGCTGCTGATTAAAATACAGATATTACAGTTGTTCTTAATCAAAACCTTTATGATTACACTTGATAAATGGCACATTGTACATGGGTTCCTCTCTACTGATGTCTGCACAGACATCCAGTCATATTTTTCTTAACTGACTCAAACCATAAAATATTCAGAACGATAACACAATTTCTGAAATTTTTCCAACATTGTTGTGCATTCAGTATTATACACATATTAAATCCCCATTCTGGCCTGTACCAGATAGTATGAGTAACAGATATGCTAGTACTAAATAGGCCGTATAACATATAGGCCTGTACTAAATAGTCTGTATAATGTAGGCCTGTACTAAATAGTCTGTATAACATAGGCCTGTACTAAATAGTCTGTATAACATATAGGCCTGTACTAAATAGTCTGTATAACACATAGGCCTGTACTAAATAGTCTGTATAACACATAGGCCTGTACTAAATAGTCTGTATAACATATAGGCCTGTACTAAATAGCCTGTATAACACATAGGCCTGTACTAAATAGTCTTTATAACAGATATGCCTGTACTAAATAGTCTGCATAACATAGGCCTGTACTAAATAGTCTTTATAACAGATATGCCTGTACTAAATAGTCTGTATAACATATAGGCCTGTACTAAATAGTCTGTATAGCATACAGGCCTGTACTAAATAGTCTGTATAACATAGGCCTGTACTAAATAGTCTTTATAACAGATATGCCTGTACTAAATAGTCTTTATAACAGATATGCCTGTACTAAATAATCTGTTTATTTTGTTGCGTTTTCTTTTTAAAAGCAAACAATTTTCAGTACCTTGTAAATAACAGCTAGTGAGCACTCTGAGGTTTGCGGAAGGATGAGATGAAACTTTGCTATAACTTGAAATCACATCAATATTATACTAATATTGCAGTTTTTTTTAAAATAGAGTTTAAAACATTGCTGTTTCTTGAAGTAGATGTCAGTCTTTTTTATAAAGAAAAAAGAATGCTGTTTTATTCTGAATCTAAAGTAACATTAGAATGTATCCACATTTACATGCAAAATGCAGTGATAATACAGAAAATTCCTGTTGATGTGATGTGTGGTGAAACCACTTGGAGTCATGTTGGAAATGATCTATCAGAGATTGGATATATTGAAAATAAACATAATTTATGAAGAAAAAGTAAGAACCTCATTAGAATAAGTTGTTTATTGACAACTATTTACTTCACAGTTATTCAACCACTTAACCACACACACCCACACTCCCCTTTTCAATGTTGATATCCATCACTTAATTTATCAGAGGACCCTCACATATAACATGGTCTAAGTTTTGGGACCCTGTTGTACACAGGTTATCAATGGAGAAGTGTTTTACTGATTGATCAGTTTGTGATCACATTCAAAATCTATTTTTAAGTAGGATCAAGTATTTTTTTATATATAATTAGGTATATATTAACAACCAGTTGAAACAGATATATTTTATTACCACACAGACTTTCACTTCACTTGAAAGTAAGGCACCAGGTTTCCTTAGATTGTGTTTGAAATGATTAGTCAGGGGCATTCGTATGAAAACATTAGTCTGGGGCATTTGTCCCATAGCATTAGTCTGAAAGCATTAGTCTGGGGGCATTCGTCTGAAAGCATTAGTCTGGGGGCATTCGTCTGAAAGCATTAGTCTGGGGGCATTAGCCTGAAAGCATTAGTCTGGGGCATTTGTCTCATAGCATTAGTCTGAAAGCATTAGTCTGGGGGCATTAGCCTGAAAGCACTAGTCTGGAGCATTAGACAAATAGCATTAGTCTAAAAGCATTAGTCTGAAAGCATTAGTTTGGTGGTATCGGGGGAAAATGTATATAAAGCATCATCTGAAAATTAAAACGATATTATTAAATTATTATTTGTATAATTTTTAATGTCTGAGCAACAGCATCCAAGAAATATAGAAAATATGACAGTTGATTTTATTGAGATATGTCATTATATTACTCCAAAAATAGTGTATGTGAATCATTTATATGGAATAACATCTGTATTAGATTAATTACCATCAGCTTTACAGAAAAATATTTTTCAGAGCCATATCCAGTAGTTTAAGTATCGGTCAAAATAAGATATAGCTTTACAGAAAAATATTTTTCAGAGCCATATCCAGTAGTTTAAGTATCGGTCAAAATAAGATATAGCTTCTGCCATTACAATGGCCAAGTTCATTTCCAGCCATTTTGTTCTCATCCTTCTCTTTGTGAACCCAACATGTTTCATCTATACTCCCTTATAAGTTGAATCAAGCTGCAAGCAACATACATCCTGATCTGCCATCACAAGATGCACCAGCATATCGGGGTCTATGTTGTTTGTTCTAATGATTACCTATAGACCTAGATCTCCAAGGATATTATGCAATGGTAGATCTGGGTTTATTCTTTTTGCAGTTGGACTCGACTTAAAAGCAAGTATAGATGGTACCAATGAGGAAAATGAGCTAGAAATATCAATCAATACTTTATGCCAGATATTAACGTAATTTTTATTTTGTATCTTGCACTTAGTTTTCCTACAATAACATTTTTCTGGAAATGAAACTTGTACTTCCTGTTTTCTGACATATTTCTGGTAAGAGTAAACAATCCAGAGAAATGACAATGCTGTTGGAAAGAACAATATGTTACAGAACATGCATGTCAGTCGGAAGCCATTAAGTCTGTTATAAGAGACAAATTTTACCATTGAATATATTCATTCATATCAGTTTTCTGTTGGTACCTAAAGATTCCATCATAATGAAAGTCTTTGTAAGGAGACTTGACTGCATCATAGTTTGGGAAGTCACAGTAAATTATTACCTACCCCCCATTAAATAAACAAATTCAGAGTGGTTTGCAAGTTTTAATTTTGGGGTCTGTTTTGTGATTTCTTGTCAGTGGTCCTACTTTAAATTAGGAGATAGCTGTCTTTATTTGTGAGGATTTGAGGTGTTAATGATTGTTCTACGATTACACATTTAATATTGTACATGACACTTGAGAGAAGCTGGTAAATATTTGAAGATCAGCAGGTATTGGTGAGGATAATCTTGACTCATTTGACATGATGATAAAACAGTGACCTAAAAAACAATAATGTTTCCAGATCCACAAGCACAACATTTTCTCCATATTCAAATAAATTTGCTAAACTTTTGGCCAAAACATAGCCCAGTGGTTTTCTGTTGCACTATACCACTCGGAGAGTCATGATGTGACAGTGGTTTCAGAATTTCTGACGTTATATTGTGAATGTTACATTTTGCTATTTAACCAATCAGAAAACTTTTGATTCAGTTCTAGAATCAGTCTTATTTGAATGATTTTGCTCTTTTAGGAAAAAATTCTTACTCCGTGGATTCAGTGGAGAAAATCATGACTGAGATCATGACCAATGGACCTGTGGAAGCTGCTTTCACTGTATATGAAGATTTTCTAAGCTACAAATCAGGTCAGTATGGCTTAGTTTTGAGTTGAGTATTCATGCCAGTCGCACAGATATTTTACAGTGGTTTATCAGCAGCTGTTTTCTATTATTATCTCCTCATGAATGGAAGTTGTGAGATGTAGCATTTTTCATTTGTTTGTTTGTTACACCTGTAATACCTTGCACCCTGTTTCACCTGCTGATGAAAATGAATATATAGATGATACGTGAAAGAGAGTAACTTAACCATACTGATACAAGGTATATGTGTCATGTGTGTAATTTTAGCTATTTGTTCATTATCTTGGATCCTATTTCACCTGTGTTTATCAAAATTGGTATGTTGATGCATCTGAAGGTGAGTAAACCAACCATACCTAAAACTAGATCACTTTGACCAAGGTTTTCACACTTAGACTTTTGCTTTATCAGCATGGTTAATACAACCTTGAAAACTCACTGAATTTTAAAGTTTTACTTGAGAACTCTTTGAATGAAACAAAAATTGGCTCAATGCTTGAAAAGTCCATGAAGTTTGTTCTCTGTGACCAAGTTTACACACTTGAGGGACTTTTGTATTTTCAGAATGGTTCATACAACCTTCAAAATGGTGTTTAAGTACATAAAATGGAGTATAAGTAGACTAATTTAATGATACAAGTTACTAAGTGGAGTAATATCCCATTTGCAGTTGTGGCATAAATCAAATTTGCAGTTAGATGACCCAGCCAGGTGTGGGAAGTACTTAAAATTCAAAATGATACTGAAGCATCAAAAACTCAAATGAACCACATCACTAAATTGTTTTGCTATTATTTAGCAGTGAGATGTCACTGCTGTCACTTTGTACTGTTTTCATTTAGCATTGACAACACTGTCTTTGCATGTTATCTTATCTTAATGTGACAGCACTACCTCAAACGTTGTCTCATTATGTGATGTTATCATTATATGACAGAACTATCTGCATATTATCTTATCTTTAGGTGACAGCACTACCTCAAATGTTGTCTCTTCATTATGTGACTGCACTACATTGCATGTTGTTTCATCATTACATGACAGCACTACCTTGCATGTTATGTCATCATTATGTAACAGCACTGCCTTGCATGTTATGTCATTATGTGACAGCACTACCTCAAATATTATGTCATCATTATGTGACAGCACTGCCTCTCTTGTTATCTCATTTTGTGGCAGCACTACCTCAAATGTTATCTCATCATTGTATGACAGCACTATCTTGCATGTTATCTGATCTTTATGTGACAGTACTACCTCGAATGTTGTCTCATCATTATTTGATAGCACTACCATATACCGTCTAGTTATTATGTGACACATTAACAATCCTCCCTCTATACCCATCACTGGCAACCTCCATGTACTAAATGAAAGAAACCCTCATAAATGGTTCTAAACAAAGCAACAATCATACATAGTGATAAACAAACAAACCATCATATTTAGTGATAAAATTACATGAGAAAGTTCAGTTTCCATAAGAAAAAATTGTGTTTGAAAACGTTTAGAAGGTCTTGAAATAATGCAAAATAAAACTCTATATGTTCATCATTGTGTTTATTTGACCCTCAGTATTTTGGATCCTGTTTCACTTATGCAGATAAAAATTGGAATGATCATGCATCTCAGTAAAGGTAACTCTGCCATGCTAAAACTAGGACACTGTGACTCGGTCTTCATGCTTGAGTGGCTACTTTTACTCTGCTGATCACAAACCAGAGGATCTTGTGTCATAAATCGTCTGTCTGTTACTACATGTTTGTTATCACTACTCCTCCTAAACTATTTTTTAAGGTTGCCTTGAATCTTTACACACACATTCATCCCATGGTCTACTTGGTCCTGAATGAAAATGGTGCCACTCAGACATCGCATATGGCCACCAAAGCAGCCATTTTGAACATCTTTTTACTACTACTCCTGAATGGATGGTTCAATCAACATGGATTTTTTTTCGCAAAAGATTTCTTACAATGTCTAGTTTGTCATAAGTGAAAACATTGCCAATCAGACTTTCAATATGACTGCTACAATGGCTGTCGTAAAAATCTTGTGATTGCTACATATCCTAGTTGGTTTGTCACTCAATATTGTGCTTGCACAGAAAGAATTCTTATAATATGTAGTTGGTTCTAACTGGAAACTTGCCAATTTGTTACCCAGTCTTGCCACCATTGCAGCCATCTTGAAAATCTTGTCATTGTTACTTCTCTAAAACAGTAAAGATGATCCCTGATCCACTATGCATTGTTTTGGTTGCTGTGTAAAATATGATGAGTGAAAGCTCTGTATGTGTGTCATATAGTACACCTGTTGTCATGTAGAACACTGCTGGGCCTATTGCAAACCCATTGTCATATAGCACAACGCTGGGCCTATAGTAAACCCCTTGTCTTATAGCACACTGCTGGGCCTATAGTAAACCCATTGTCATATAGCACACTGTTGAGCCCGTAGCAAATGCCTTATCATATAGAACAGTGCTGGGCCTATAGCAAACTGCTTGTCATATAGAACACTGCTGGGCCTTTAGCAAACCCCTTGTCATATAGAACACTGCTGGGCCTGTAGCAAACCCCATGTCATATAGAACACTGCTGGGCCTGTAGCAAACCCCATGTCATATTGAACACTGCTGGGCCTATACCAATACCCTTGTAATACAGAACACTACTGGGCCTTTAGCAAACCCCATGTCATATTGAACACTGCTGGGCCTGTAGCAAACCCCATGTCATATTGAACACTGCTGGGCCTATACCAATACCCTTGTAATACAGAACACTGCTGGGCCTTTAGCAAACCCCATGTCATATTGAACACTGCTGGGCCTGTAGCAAACCCCATGTCATATTGAACACTGCTGGGCCTATACCAATACCCTTGTAATACAGAACACTACTGGGCCTTTAGCAAACCCTTTGTCATATAGAACACTTCTGGGACTATAAACAAACCCCTTTTCATATATTTCACTGCTTGTCTTGTAGCACAGTGCTTGTCATATGACACACTCCTTTAATTTTCAGAGATTTGTTAGAATGATCAATGTTTAACATGCATACATCTGTAAAGGGGTCTGCCATGTGACACAAGGAGTCAGATTATCAAGGCTTATGCTGTTCACTTGAAATCATATCAAGGATGAACAGTATTGACCTAGATGTGAAATGTGATGTAAGCTCAAAATATATAGTGGTTGATTTGGCTGTATGTTTTATACAACGTGTTCTAATAGTTGAATGTTTATGTGTAGGTGTTTACCAGCACAGGACAGGTCAGGAGCTCGGTGGACATGCCATCAAAATCCTTGGCTGGGGTGTAGACAGTGGGACTCCATTCTGGATTGTTGCCAACTCCTGGAACCCTGACTGGGGAAATCAAGGTAAACCTAGTTTATAAAAGGCAGCAGTAAAAAGACTTCTAAATGGACCATAAAATAACTACAGTACTGTTGTAAGACTTCTAAATGGACCATAAAATAACTGCAGTACTGTTGTAAGACTTCTAAATGGACAATAAAATGACTACAGTACTGTTGTAAGACTTCTAAATGGACCATAAAATAACTACAGTACTGACTGATGTAAGACTTCTAAATGGACCATAAAATAACTACAGTACTGTTATAAGACTTCTAAATGGACCATAAAATAACTACAGTACTGTTGTAAGACTTCTAAATGGACAATAAAATGACTACAGTACTGTTGTAAGACTTCTAAATGGACCATAAAATAACTACAGTACTGACTGATGTAAGACTTCTAAATAGACCATAAAATGACTACAGTACTGTTGTAAGACTTCTAAATGGACAATAAAATGACTACAGTACTGTTGTAAGATTTCTAAATGGACCATAAAATAACTACAGTACTGACTGATGTAAGACTTCTAAATGGACCATAAAATAACTACAGTACTGTTGTAAGACTTCTAAATGGACAATAAAATGACCACAGTACTGTTGTAAGATTTCTAAATGGACCATAAAATAACTACAGTACTGACTGATGTAAGACTTCTAAATGGACCATAAAATAACTACAGTACTGTTGTAAGACTTCTAAATGGACAATAAAATGACTACAGTACTGTTGTAAGACTTCTAAATGGACCATAAAATAACTACAGTACTGACTGATGTAAGGCTTCTAAATGGACCATAAAATAACTACAGTACTGTTGTAATTACTGCTGTTAATACTAATACAGATCTGCACTGCTACTATTATTACTGCTGCTGTTGCTACTGCTACTAAATGTACTAATACTGTTTTCTGTCCCATTACTGCTGGTGTTGCTACTGCTACTACATGTACTACTACTGTTTTCTGTCCCATTACTGCTGGTGTTGCTACTACTACTACATGTACTGCTACTGTTTTCTGTCCCATTACTGCTGGTGTTGCTACTACTACTACATGTACTACTACTGTTTTCTGTCCCATTACTGCTGGTGTTGCTACTGCTACTACATGTACTATTACTGTTTTCTGTCCCATTACTGCTGGTGTTGCTACTGCTACTACATGTACTATTACTGTTTTCTGTCCCGCTACTGCTACTGCTTGTAATACTACTGTTTTCTGTCCCACTACTGTTGCTGTTGCTACTGCTACTACATGCACTACTACAAATGTTTTCTGTCCCATTACTGCTGGTGTTGCTACTGCTACTGCATATGCTACTACTGTTTTCTGTCCCATTACTGCTGGTGTTGCTACTGCTACTAAATGTACTACTACTGTTTTCTGTTCCACTACTGCTGCTGCTGCTACTGCATGTACTACTATTGTTTTCTGCCCCACTACTGCTGCTGTTGCTGCTGCTACTACATGTACAGTGGGGCCCCGGGCTTACAAACCTAATCGGTTCCTGTATGGCATTAGTAACCCAGGGTGTTCGTAACCCGGAACGCGTTTCCTATAGGGTCCCATTGTTAAATTTTTAATCCGTTCCCGAGCCAAAAAAAGTCGCCAAAAATCACTGCTACATTAAAAAAAGTTGAAAAAAGGAGCACTTACCAATGTTAAAAATGCAGGGAATTCAGGTGAGGATGTGGAGGATGATTAGGAGAATTTTTACATTTTTTTGCAGAGTTTTTTATTACAACAACAGGGTTTTTTAACAGGTTCTTTTTTGCAGCTTCTCAGGGTTTTTTTGGTCATCGGAGTCTGAGGAGTGCAGAATCAACTCTCCTTCAGCCATCCTTTGCTTCTTAGCAGGGACTGGCTTGAAGAAACTGTCCAAGGTGCTCTGCTTCTATCACTTTTAGAGGACCTGCCTGAAGTGGTGGATGACGTTGTCGTTGTAGAGATCACCAGCCCTGCTTACCTCGGCTTCATTAGGGTGATAAGTGTTGACAAACTCCTGAACCTCCCCCCACCTTTTCAAGAAATCCTTGATGTCAGCCATCGGGATTGGTTGCTTGGCTTGCTGTTCCTCATCTCCAGATGAAGCTTCCTTTTGGGCCTCATCATGTTCCTGCGCCAGGAGCGCTTGGAGCTCTTCTGTTGTCAGCTCGTCGTGGTGTTCTTCAATGAGCTCCTCCACATGCTCCTCCTCCACCTCCAAGTCCCTTGCTGTCACAATGATCGCCTCCACCATTTCGGTGTCTTCAGCTGGTTCTCCCTGGGTCCAGGCAGGAATCAGCTTCTTCCAGGCTGACTTCAGGGTCCTCTGAGTGACTTCTCCCCAGGCCTTCTGGATGAGCCTGATTGCTTTGACGACATCAAATATTTCTTTCCAGAACTTGCGGATGGTCATGTCACTGGAAAACTGGCAGACTTCAAAGACCTTCCTGAAGAGAGCCCTGGTGTACAGCTTCTTGAAATTGGTGATGACTTGCTGATCCATTGGCTGAAGGATGGAGGTTGTGTTGGCCAGCAGGTACTGGATCTTTATGAAATCAAACTCCTCCTCCAGGTCCTCCTCCAGGTCTTTTGGGTGGCCAGGGGCGCTGTCCAGCATCAGCAGGGCTTTCAATGGCAGGTTGTTGTCCAGCAGGTATTTTTTGACAGCTGGTGCAAAGGTTTCCAGGATCCACTTCTTGAAGACTGACTGGGTCACCCAAGCTTAATGGTTGGACATCCAATGGACAGGCAGCTTTGTCTTGACGACATTGTTCTTCTTAAAAGCCCTGGGATTCTTCAAGTGGTAAACGAGCAGGGGCTTGATCTTCAGGTCTCCACTTGCATTGGCTGCGAAGAGGAGTGCCAGCCTGTCCTTCATGGGCTTGTGTCTGGGCAAAGTCCTCTCCTCCTTGGTGATGAAGGTCCTGTTGGGCATCCTCTTCCAGAAAAGCCCAGTTTCATCAGCATTGAAGACTTGTTGTGGACGGTACCATTCTTTCTTGATGAATTCTTGAAACTTCACTGCAAACTTCTCAGCCTCTTCTTTGTCAGCACTGCCTGCCTCACCATGCATGATGACACTGTGGATCCCACACCTTTTCTTGAACCTATGGAACCACCCCCTACTAGCTTTGAACTCTTCCTCCCCCTCTTTTTGTGAGCTTGTTCATGGAGTTCCTTTCTTGAGCTCTTCATAGATGACCCTGGCTTTCTCACAGATGATTTCCTTGGAGGTGATGTCTCCTTTCAGCTGCCTGTCGTTGATCCAAAGCAGCAGCAACCTCTCCATTTCATTATGGACTGAAGTCCTCTGCTTCTGTGAGTGGATCAGTGAGACTTCCTTGGCAACCTTGGTTTGCACGATTGACTCCTTGCTGGCCAAAATTGTCCCAATGGTTGACTTGTTGACTCCATACTCAGCTGCAAGTTCTGTAACTTTAGCCGCAGCTTCTTTCTTGCTGATGATCTTTTCATTTCGACAGAGATCACTTTTCTAGCCTTCTTAGGAGCCATCTTAACAGCTGCACTAAAATGGCAGTTCGATTCGTAACCCGAGTCACCGTTCATAACCCGAGTAATTTTTTTGTCGGCTGGGCATTTGTAACCCGGATCGTTCGTAAGCCAGGGCCCCACTGTACTACTACTGTTTTCTGTCCACTACTGCTGGTTTTGCTACTGCTACCACATGTACTGCTACCATTTTCTATCCCATTACTGCTGGTGTTGCTACTGCTACTACATGTAATACTACTGTTTTTTATCCCACTACTGATGGTGTTGCTACTGCTACCACATGTAGTACTACTGTTTTCTATCCCACTACTGCTACTGTTGCTACTGCTACTACATGTAGTACTACTGTTTTCTATCCCACTACTGCTGCTGTTGCTACTTCTACCACATGTACTACTACTGTTTTCTGTCCCACTACTGCTGGTGTTGCTACTGCTAAATCTTCTGCTATTACAACTGATGCTGTTGTTACTACTCCCACTGGTAATGTCTTCATTGATCCCTAATTATTATTCTGCTTAAGAGTCATAAAAGTGTAATTTTATATGTGAGGTCACCTTATACTGGGGTACATAGTATTACTAAGATAAGTAATCAGGACCATGGCCATAATAACAGGTTATATTTCTGTTCAAGGGAGTCATAAAAATTAGTGTAGTGTTATAAGTGAGGTCACCTTATACTCAGGTACATATTATTACTATTACATAAAGTAATGGGATCCTTGACCACACCTGCTATATAAAAGTGACTATGTCATACTGGGTGCTATATAAAAAGGACCATGTCATGCTGGGTGCCATATAAAAGGGGCCATGTCATACTGGGTGCCATATGAAAATGACCTTGTCATACTGGGTGCCATATTAAAGGGACCATGTCATACTGGGTACCATATAAAAGTGACCATGTCATACTGGGTGCCATATGAAAAGGACCATGTCATACTGGGTGCCATATAAAAGTGACCATGTCATACTGGGTGCCATATAAAAAGGACCATGTCATACTGGGTACCATATAAAAGTGACCATGTCATACTGGGTGCTATATGAAAAGGACCATGTCATACTGGGTGCCATATAAAAAGGACCATGTCATGCTGGGTGCCATATAAAAGTGATCATGTCATACTGTGTGCCATATAGTAAGGGACAACTATGCTAAATTAGTACCTGGTAGTTGTGGTGACTCAGTTATTATCGTGCCAGACTCGAGACCGAAGGATACAGGTTCGAATCCTACCATCAGACCAGCCTGGGTCAGCAGTCATGGTGTGTCCTTGGACAAGGCACTTTACTCCATTTGTCTTGGCATTAAATAATCTACTTGTGTTACCATGCTGTAAAGCACTAAACCTCAAAAACATTAGTAATTTCATGACAGCAAACAAGTTAGGTCCTTTCAAAGTTTTCTGTACACCATGGCATTAGAGTAAAATTGCAGTAAATTCATTCCAATCAAACATCCATTTGGGGTCAAAAGGTGGGTGTAATGGGGACCCATACAGAATGTTAGCTATACCAGGAAATAATGCAGTGAAACATTTCTTGAGAGACTACTTTTCTACTGATAAAAAGTGGTCGCTTAACACAGATGGTCTCTTATTACAGGTCATCTATGCATGTAGCATACTTGGCCCTTGCATAAAATACTTGCTTATTTATGAAAGGTATTCCTTAAAAACACTGATCTTTCAAGTGTGGTTTTACTACAGCTGCTAGCTACCATTACTATAGTTGCTTCCACTCCCACTGTGGCTACCGCTTCTACTGCTACTTGCTGCTGTTACTGCTGCTACTACTACTACTGTATTGCTGCTTCTAGTGTTGCATCAACTACTATAATTGCTAATGTATTGCTGCTTCTAACAGTGATCAGGATAATAAAAGGAAATTTATGTTGTGGTATGTACCGAGATACAGTTGTGTAACATTTCTGAAGATCATCGAGTAGAGCTGGAACAAATAAGTGAATATTTGGATTAGAATACATACGACATTGGAAATTTTGTATTGGAAAATTAGTATTCAAAACTTTGTCTACCTACAGTTTTTGACAGTAATTTGTAAAAGAAATAAACAAGGTGAAATGTAAACTCTGCAGTGTTAAAGTAGTCTACAAGAGGACAGCTTCTGTAATACAGCCTGGCATTTATAAAGTAATATTTATCTCTAAGTTCTCAAATAACCACATTGCTCACAACAGTGCGGGTTATATTCATTGTAATTCTGGCTCTCGTGGAAGGATAATGGAAAAAGATGATGGTATAAAACAGTTTATCCTGTATCCACATTTTGTTGTCCACATGTCAGTGGTATAGAACAGTTTATCCTGTATCCACATTTTGTTGTCCACATGTCAGTGGTATAGAACAGTTTATCCTGTATCCACATTTTGTTGTCCACATGTCAGTGGTATAGAACAGTTTATCCTGTATCCATATTTAGTTGTCCACATGTCAGTGCAATATTCCTTTTGAACAAGATTAAAACATTTATATAATAATTTCCTTGGACTGAATCAAGAGTTAATGCCCTTTATACCCATAGCCCATCTTCGGCATTAAAGGAACATTTATGGTCATATTGAATTTTAAGAGATACAGAAATGTGTGCAAACCCCATAAAATGTATGCAAGACCCATACAATGTATGCAGGATCCATAACCCGTACAATGTATGCAAGACTCATAAAATGTATGCAAGACCCATAAATGTATGCAAGATCCATAAATGTTCTTTACATGTAATTAGATATAAATGCTGTTGTTTTCATGTGACTTAGTGGTGGGGTGCGTGAGAAATGCAGGCATTAAATAACAAAGTACACAAAGAAAGAAATGGATTTGATTGTTTTATAAACATAACAGATATTCAAATTCTGTCTGGAAAAAATTGTATTCACTTCAGCTTGGAGACATTGATTTTGTAAACAAAACGTACATTGTTTAAGCTAGATTTGAAAACATTTGTTACAGACTGATCATTGACTTCCAAGTATTCATTTATTTCCATTGTTAAATAAATAAATTTTGTAAACCTCTTGTCTGTCTGTCCTGCTTGGTACTAATTACTACTGTAATTGGCTAAACATGTTCAGATTTACTGAACTGTTAGATATATTGATATATGGTTTTGAAAGACAAGCTGCAGTATATTGACCTCATTATGGTATGATATAAATACAGTAGTTATAGAAACAGGATTTAACAGTACTGGACTGTATGGGTATGATACTGTAATTACAAATCATATCAAACAGCAACATATCATTCTTCTGTCCAGTTAGGGGTCACAGGTGGCAGAGTGATCTACAGCGCTAGCCTTTAAGGATCACTGCTGTTTCATCTCTGTCCGTGTGGGTTTGAGTCTTGGGTTTTGCCATTGTGTGTATGTCAGAAAACTAGGCAGTAGCTTCCTTTGAGTTGGTGGTTTTTACCTGGGTTTTCAGAGGTTATTCTTCCACCAGTTACACTGGCCATCATGTATCTTGTGCTGAAAAAGGGTGTTAAACCTGAAAATAACAGCAAGAAACAACAACAGTCCAGCTGCTAAGGCTTCTTGTCATTCTGTCAGTCTATCCATTCAGTCATTCCCCCTGTCATTTCTGTAGCATGATTTTAATAAAGATGATGAATCAGCACCAGACCATGTATACAGACTCTTTCAGAGCAATGTTGACAGGCAGGCAATTAGATGGAGATTAGGAGACAGTTTTTTAACTTTGTAACACTTTTCTTCAAGTCTGATCTTTTGTATCATTCTGTCAGCAGGATTCTTTGTCAATTATTTTTACAGACACTTCTAAACAGTACCCTCAAGCAAATATAGGAATTTTCATCCTGTACTATTTAGAAAAGACATGGTTTTGAAACAACATCTTTATCCAACAGCAGTAGCTAAGATTCCTTGTTAGTTACATTTTTCTTTCATTGCAGGTTATTTCAATATTCTAAGAGGCAGTGATGAATGTGGGATCGAATCACAGATTGTTGCAGGCTTGCCCAAACTATCATAGACAGGAAACAGTGTCAGCAGAGAAAATGAAATGATTTTTGCACTTTTGATTTCAATCAGTCCACCATCTTCATGCATCTATACTCATATCCTATGAAAAAAACCATTGAAGCTGTCAAGTAAATGATGAACCAAAGACAGAATGGTGAAAAGAGGAAACAAAACAACATTTCTTTTCAAAGTGAGATGAAAAATGACAGGCTTCAGCAATTCTTACTTATAACCGACAGGAGTTAAATGTAAATTTCTGTTATGTATTGAAAGTAAAATATCTATGCAAATGCATAAAGTGTGACAAAAAGTGCCATATTAAGTGTTAATAACTGTCTCTTTGTACTTCTCATTCAGAATTAGAAATTATTTCTTATTGCTAAATCATTATGTTTGAAGTACAAAACATGGGCAGTTTAAAATATGTTTACCAAACTTTGTTAATACATGTCTCTATGTCTAAGCGTCAGTCAGTTGTATGGTTTCATCATTTTTTTACTTCACTGAGCTCTGAAATTTGATGTAAAAATTAACCTATTCATAAAGTTAAGAATGTTTGCGTTATTTTTCCCCCACATTACAGGATAAGCTGAATTTAAGGTTTAATTTTGAAATTAAGAAATTCCCATTTTAAAGCCAATTAATTTAAAGTCCTGCACGTCATCATATCAACATTTTCATTATCTTTTGACGTAACCACTCAAATTCAGAAGTCCAAGGTTGGATGAAAGTAATAGTATAAAAAACAATGTTTCAGTACTATAAAATTAGATGGCTACAATGTAACACTTTGTACAAGAAATAGGTTTTTGGCTGGCAGCTTATAAGATGAGAGATTTAAAGTCAAACATAAAGAGTAATAGATTTTGTCTGGATAATTGATCATTAATTTAAATGATAAAATAATGAGTGGACAATCCAATGTATGCATGGAGAATCCAGATAAAAATAAAGTGGATATTAGTCAGTAATTTGCTGTACAACTTGGTTTGGTGATTTACAACACATCAGGCATATACATTACCCTGTTCTGTAGAGTGTAATTTATTGTGGAAACTCTAAATAATCAGCAAATGTCAGTCAGTAATTTACTGTATGGAAAATCCAGATGATGGCATCAGGCTAAGTTGTAAGTTAATGTGTGAAAAATCCAGTTGAACAGCATATGCGTAATCAGTAATTTGATGTTTAAAATCCAGATAATCTGTATAGGGGTAATCCTGGGCTAATCAAATCCCATAGCCTGACATTCCGGACTATTCATTTTCAAAGTCGGACATGTAAAATTTTCCAAAGCATTAGCCTGGGACAACTGTTCATTCCTATTTCAGAACAAGTCTGGAAAGCGCTAATTGTCATACTTAAATTAATTTATCAACCTTTATCTGGCCATTAGTGCCCTTGGGGCAGTCAGAATGCTTGAATCTAGCCTCTCTCCGTTTATTCACTGACATCCTGTGATACTACATTATGTGGTCATTGATAACTGTCCCCTTGCCCAAGTTCTATTACTGGTTCACTGCATATTGGGCTAAGCGACCAAATTATCTGCAATCAGAGTACATGAAGCAAAACAAATCCAATATAATTAATTAGCAGTGTTTTAAAGGATCTTGTGTTTACTCAACCCAAATAAGCATGAGCAGATCACACTTTGATTTCAATACATTGAATCAATACCATGATATTACTGAAGGCACTTTACCATCATAAGTATCCATTTCTTCTTTGAACTGAATAAATGACAGTAATGAATCTTTAATGTCTTTTTAACTGATTATGTAGAGGATCAACTTAAATGTGCAATATTGTGTTTGATGTGGTTACATTAATTAAAGAGGGATCATTGTAATTGACATGACCTTTTCAGCATTGACAGTATTCATTATTGACATAACATATTTGGTATTGACATAGTCTATTCAGCAACATAACATATTTGGTATTGACATAGTCTATTCAGCATTGACATGACCTATTCAGCACTGACAGTCTATTCAGCATTTACATGACCTGTTCAGTATTGACATAACCTATTAAGACTGATATAACCTATTCTGCAAGTGGCCATTAAAATGTAATTTTAATTATGGATACAGTCGGGTAAATGTTTAGACCAGAATGAACAGAGAAATAGTCATGTACTTTTTTCATCCAGTGAGACTAATTTCTGCATTGTTACATTAATTGTGAGTGTTGCCACTATTTACAAAGTATGTAACTTACATCACCTCGAGTGAGAGAACCCAGAATGTGACCCACAGCTGGATTGGAGACTATTTTTTCTCTCAGACATGAGCCTATCTACATTGACTAATAAATGCACAATGTGGGTAAAATTTGCCTAAAAATAATTAATTTCTTTCAAATATTGTGAATTTTTAGCCAACTTTCTGTATCTCCTTGCAAGCATTATACATTTCCATTTCAAGTGAATGGAATTATTCAATGAGCAAGCTGACACATTTGTACTCTGGTCTTGCCTATTGTATCCAACAGTACAATACAATCTTATAATAATACACCAAGTTGTGGCCAGCACTGGATCAGGCCTGGCCTTTTATTCTCAAGTCCTGTCCCAGTGTTGTCAAAACTTTTTGAGTGCAAAGCCAAAACTCAGATTTAATATCCCCAAAATCAAATATAATGCTTTGTGTTCACCTACAATAATGCATTTTGGTGGCCAGGGTGCAGGGTTCAAGTTAAGAAATTCCTGAGAGTTCAATAATTAAAAGTTATGTCTAAATAAACTTAACAATCTGTTAAAATTTTCAGACTTGAAGCTTGAGTTTCATACTCCATATGTTTTGAGAACACTGGGACAGAAAATCATAGAACATGGAGTGTAGGTATTAGTGAATCGCCTTGTCATCAAACTCAGATTTCTTATCGACTGATACCAGAAACTGAGTTTCAAACAAAAGCTCAGCATGATCTCCAGGCCATGATTTGGAATTGCACAATGTGTCAACAGACCAGGGTCAATTCTGTTTGTATGAAATAATAAGTAGGTCAATGGAATCTTATAATGTGCTAACAGACCAGGCAGGGATTATCAAATCTCATAGTATACCAGGTTATTCATTTTTGAAGTCGGACTAGTAAAATTTAACAAAGTACTAGTCAAGGACAAGAGCTTATTTCCTATCTTCAGACAAGTTGGGAAAGCAATAATGTTTAGAATTTAATCATTTTATCTACTTTTATCAGGCCATTCATGCCATCCGGGCATTCTGAATCCTTTAATCTAACCTCTCCATTTATTCATTCACATCATGCTATAGTACACGAAGTGGTCATTGATAAATGTCTCATGTGCATTAATCCCATTCCTGTATGACTGCTAATTGTGCTAAGCAACCAGATTATCAGCCAGTCAAAACGCTTCAAGCTGAATAAATTTGGTATGATTAATTAGCAGTATTTTAAATGACTTGTGTTTACTCAACCCAGATACTCATGAACAGATGACCCATTGATTTAAATTCACCAAGTTAATACAATGGAACTACTGCAAGGTATTTTACGACATAAGTGAACATTTCCTTTATAAACTGTTTAAATGAGAGTAATGACTCTTTGAAGCTATTGTTTAAACTAAGGAGTGGTATAAACAACAAAATCTTTATTATAATTAGTAGAAGTAATTGTGAGATGAGGTGATCTATTTTGCAGGCATGGTCATAAGAAAGATTCAGAGAAGGAAAATTCATGCAAAAATAGAGAGATAAAATGTAAGACTGCCACTAAGCCTGAAGTATCTATTTCTCCAAAAAGACTCTGTGGCAGCAAAAAATATAAAATGTGACACAACTAAGAGACAATGAAAATTAAGCCATTTTGATTGATAAGTATCCATGGCTTGAATTTACTAACTCTGGAGGAAAGATGTTTTGCAGCTATTGAAAACAATATCCCAAATTGGCATGGATTGGATATTCAACAAGTGTATTTGTCAGTGGAACTGACAAATTAAGGATTTAGTCAGTCATGTCTCCTGACAGTCCTGGACCTCATAAAGCCAGTGCAGCACAGTATGTACATGGCACTAGTCAGCATGTGCACAAAATCCCTTGCAAATGCTCCACAAAGAAAGGCCATTTTAAAACTAAATGAGAATGAAATAAAAAAAATGAGAGTTTTCATTAACATAGCCTATACCCTAGCTCAATATAGAAAACAATATTCTGATATGGAAATGCTGTGTGTGCTCCAGGAGAAGAATTATTAAACTTGGTGGTATTTATAAGAACTGACTCAGGGCAATATACTTTGTTGTCTGTTGAGGAAAGTGTGAATTCCAGTAAATTTATATCTGTTCTTGCTGATGGAAGTCTGGATGCTACCGTATCAGAGCAAGAAATGGTGTATATAACATTTCCTGACAATAAAATGTTAACCCCTTTGAAGAAATAAATCTATTGTACTTATTTCTTTGGTGTTTTATATGAGTTAAAATCTATACATCTCATCAAAGCTAGGCAAGCGAGTGAAATTATGGGACAAGTAAATATGTGAATTGAACAAGTGAATTTTCTGAAACCATTTGGCCTGGATTAGTGAGTGAAAAAAATGTTTGATTAGCCCAGCAAGGCCAAGTCTGTTTGCATAAAATATTAAATAGGTCAAATTGAATTTATCCTAACATTGCATTTTGAATATAAATCGGACTACAGAGGTTGCATTGGATGGAAAAGCTACAATGTACTCCTCATCACATGACTGCAATACCTATTTAACTGGAGGTAAGCCCATTCGTAATGATAAGTCCACTCACTCCATGTAACCAAATGTGTGGCAAAAGTTTATATAAGATAGTTTTGCTTTTTGTTAATCCCTTCCCCCAAATGTTTGAATTGTCTTATTATGTCAAGAACGCTTGATGACAACAAACAGCATCCTCATGTCATGTAATGCAAAGCCCTAATGTCGGAGGTATCCAAATGTACTGCATTTGTATGACTTCTTTTTTATACAATCAAATCAGGTTTTGTTTGGTTTTATTCTATCATTTACCTTCCTGTGTCTGACATAACAAAATCTCTTAAACTTCAACACTGAATCTTAAAGTTTTCAACGTTGCCCAAGAAGTGATATACATATATCATTCACAAATGCAGACAAGACAAACATTTGCAAAAATTTTGAATTTATTTTCATAGCAATCAATTTTCATGGTATCATTTTGATGCATTTTTTTTTTTTTTTCTGTATTTAAATTTATAGATTGCAGAAGGGACCTTATGGTTTCAACATAAGAATAATTGGTCCATTGGGTTTTTAAATTTATGGATTGTAGAAATTAGAAAACCACAAAAATTTATTCAGCATAGAAAATATTAAATTCACAGTAGTTGAATATTTACAAAATAATAGGACTATATCCGTTGTCACATATTTATAATTATCCTAAGTAAGAATGTCCTTAACACTGTTTCAGGACAGATTTTACTGACATGAGTTTGGGTTTGAGTCTCAGGTTCAGCCAGTGTGGGTATGTGAGAAAGCTTGCCAGTAGCTTCTCATGGGTCATTGGTTCTTTCCAAGGTTTTACTGGGTTCTTTCTCCACCATTTATACTGGCTGCCATGAATAGCCTATCTTGTGCTGAAAATTGGCATTAAACCCTACAACAACAACAACTGACATGATTTAATGGTATTGTTATTGTTGTCTGTTACATATATGTAATTTAATTACTTGTGTGTTAGTTTTAAATTTCTTTTTTATTTTATTTTATTTCATTACATGTTATTGTAATGATAACTTTATTCACTGGATTTGACATTTTTCCAAAAAATTCAGTTCAGTTCTGTTAAACCTGATAAATACGCAGTTCGTAGAAACATTGTATCTTTTGGTGACCTAGATTTTGGAGCCAGTTTCAGCTCTATTATAAACAACTTTTCTTTATTTTTTTTTAATTATTGAGTCTATAGTAAGATTCGTTCAGTAGAATCGAATTCGTCCATGGCGGACGTGATAGCCGGCGTGTGGTGTTACTACGCCGCTTGAACTAAGTGATCACGTGACCCCATCACGGGGAATCTAAATGGCGTTGTAGTTAAAAGTGATGTTTCATACTGTTTTTTAGTCAGTCGTAAATCATACCTTCGGGCTCAAAGGTATTATTTTGTGTTACCAGTTGAACTGACTTTTTTTTATTTAAAATAATTTATTTTGCCCTGGAGACTTCATCTAGTGCTCATCAAAATTTTTGGACAAAGACAGTTACTGAAAATTATTGGAATTCTAAAGCCTTAATATTATTCTTGTTGAAGCAACAGGGAACTGTTGACACGACAATACAGAACAGGTTATAGAAGACATCGCCTTCCATCTTGGAACTTCATTGGGATACGAACTTTGATTCAGTTAGAACTTTTTATTGATAGGACTTATATTTTTAAATTCTAGGATTAATTTTTGGATTAGATTCACAAACCTTAAGTCCTTTTTCTTATTTTTACATTGTTTTCTAGGGAAATGAATTATTTTGTTAAATTTACAAAGCTTGTTGGCTTCACTCTTTTCTTTATTACTTTGTACGAGCCTAGACACGCAACAATGAAAATTGGGGGCTCGTCCGGGATATATGAATTTTGGCTAAAATATTTAAGAAAATTGTTTTTTCGAAATTTAAATTCGACTAGTTTTCAGAATATTTTAAATCCCAAGTACTGTTTCACATTTTGTTTGAAATTTTTAGTGAAATCTGCAGGCTTTTTCACAGTGTCATCAAAAGTGGAGACTTTTCTTTCAAATCCTACTCAGGAGCAGTTGGATTGTTTGAAAAAAGATGAATTGCTTGAACTTGCCAGAAAATACGATCGTTCTGAGGCAAAAGCTTCTTTAACGAAGCAAGAAATAAAAAAACATTTTGGTCCAGTATTTGGTAGAAAAGAATGTTTTCGATAAAAGTGTTTTGGTTTCGATCAGTAAGGCTGTATCAGACTCTGACATAGAAGTAACGAAATTAAAATTAAAATACAAGATGGAATTAGAGTTAAGGAAGCTGGAACTTCAGAAAGATAAAGAGGAAAAACAAATACAAATGCAGCTGCAATTGGAGAAATAAAAGAACAAATGCATTTACAGAAAGAACAAATGCAGTTACAGTTGGAGAAAGAAAAAGAACAAACGCATTTACAGAAAGAAGAGAAACAATTGCAGCTGCAATTTGAGAAAGAGGAGAGAGAGAATGGAAAGAGGGGAAGAAAAACAAATGCTATTTGAAAAAGAGGAGAGAGAGAAACAAATGCAGTTACAATTTGAGAAAGAGGAGAGAGAGACAGATGCAATTGCAAAGAGAGAAGGATGAGAGGGAATTTCAAATTAAGTTAAAAGAAATAGAGCTGGCAAGTGAAAAGCACATTCACATTTCACATACAAATTCAAGTTTTGATATTACAAAGAATTTTAGGCTAGTACCCTCTTTTAGCGAAAAAGAAGTAGACAAATATTTTCCTTATTTTGAAAAAGCTGCTGAAAATTTGAAATGGCCAAGGGAGCATTGGACTCAATTATTGCAGTGTGTACTTTATGGCAAAGCCCGAAATATCTTTGCATCCCTGTCAGCACAGCAAAGTGCCGACTATGATGTGGTTAAAGATTATATCTTAAAGGGTTATGAGTTAATTCCTGAGGCTTATCGGCAAAAATTCAGAACTATAAAAAAGAAGCTGGACAAACTTATGTCGAATTTGCAAGAGAAAAGGAGCAGTTGTTTGATAGATGGTGCTTAGCCAAGAAAGTTGATCAAGATTATGAAAGTCTCCAACAACTTGTATTGCTTGAAGAGTTCAAGAACTGTGTCCATAGTGACATTAAGACTTATCTTGAAGGGCATAAGATCGAAACCTTGGAAAATGCTGTTCTTGCTGCTAACGTGTATTTCTTAACTCATAAAGTTTCTGTTGTTGGCAAGTCTTTCACTCGGCAGTCTACTGGTAAAAAGGTATTTCAGTCTAATACTAGCCCTTCTAAAACTCAATCTGGCACAACTTTTAAAAATCAAGCTTCTGATAAGCTTGATTCAAAATCCTTGTCTCTTCCTACGTGTACCTATTGCAAGAAGAACGGACACGTTATTTCTGATTGCTTCAGACTGAAGTATAAGCATCAGAATCAAAACAGACCTATCCCAAATGCTCTTATTTCTAAGAGGTCAAGGTCACGGTCATGTATTAAAAGCAATACATTTGTTGGGTCTCATAAACCCCAGTCTGATTTTATTATGGAGAATTATGAACCATTCATGTCGAAGGGTTCTATATCACACTTTGGTGATTTGGCCAATCCTATCCCTATTAAAATTGTAATGGATACAGGAGCTTCTCAGAGTCTTTTATTATCAGGTACTTTGCCTTTTTTCTGAAAAGTCTTCTTCTAATGAGAGTGTTCTCGTGCAGGGAGTAGAGAGCGGCTTTGTTAATGTTCCTGTCCATTGTGTAAATTTGTCATCAGACTTAGTTTCAAGACCTGTGACAGTCGGAATCGTGTCTTTTTTACCCGTTCAGGGCATTCATTTATTACTAGGCAACGACCTTGCTGGAGACAATTTTGTGGTTAATCCACTTGTAACTGACGAGCCTTGTTTGGATTAGAAAGTCGATCCAATTGATAAAGAATTCCCTGACTTATACCCAGCTTGTGCAGTTTCTTGAGCTATGGCAAAGAAAGCTCTTGAGAATGATTTCGATAAGGAAAGTATTCCTTTAGCTGACACATGTATTGGTCAGGCTTTTGATGAGGTCACTTTCACTCCTTGTTTGGATCAATCAAAAGATATTGATCACTCATTCTCTTTTTTCTGATCAGGGTGACAAACGACAATCACTTGTCGAACAGGAAAACGATCTTGCGATCTCCTGTTTGTTTCAGATGGCCATTAGTGAAACTGAAGCCATTGAAGTATCTGTCTTTGTTACTTTGTACGAGCCTAGACATGTAACATGTCATATTGAAGTTTGCTGACCTGATTTAGTGTTATTGTTGTCATATTAATGCTTGCTGACCTATTTACTATTGTTGTCATGCTGAGGCTTGCTGACCTGATCTAGTGTTATTGTTGTCTTGTTGAAGCTTCCTGACCACAAGTAGTGCTATTGTTGCATTTTGAAGCCTGCTGACCTGATTTAGTGTTATAGTTTGCATATTGAAGTTTGCTGGCCTGATTTAGTGTTATAGTTTTCATGTCGAAGCTTGCTGACCTGATTTAGTGTTATAGTTTGCATATTGAAGCTTGCTGGCCTGATTTAGTGTTATAGTTTTCATATTGAAGCTTGCTGACCAGATTTAGTGTTATAGTTTTCATATTGAAGCTTGCTGACCTGATTTAGTGTTATAGTTTTCATATTGAAGCTTGCTGACATAATTAAATCTTATTGTTGTCTTATCGAAGCATGCTGACCTGATTTAGTGTTGTCTTATTGAGGCTTGCTGACCTGATTTAGTGTTGTTGTTTTATTGAGGCTTGCTTACCTAATTTAGTGCTATTGGTGTCACATTGAGGCTTGCTGACCTGATTTAGTGTTGTTGTTGTCATATTGAATCATGTTGACCTGATATAGTGTTGTCATATTAAAGCTTGCTGAGTTGATTTATTGCTATTATTGTCATATTGAAGCTTGCTGACACAATTTAGTGTTATTGTTTTCATGTTGAAACCTGATCACGTGATTTAGTGTTATTGTCATAATGAAATTTATTGACCTTATTTAGTGTTATTGTTGTCATAATGAAATTTATTGACCTGATTTAGTGTTATTGTTTTCATATTGAAGTAAATCAAGATTCAGTGACCTATACTTTCAATATTCATAATAAAATTACAAATTGCTTTTCCATCCAACCCAGCTACATCAGAATCACAAAAAGGTGTTGTATCATCTAATTGTTGAAATAAATGGGTGTTTTTCCATTTTATAACAACCATACAACAATACTGTCAAACATCATCTCTCATAAAGAATAGTTTTGTGAATTTTGATCATTACCAAGGAGTTTTTCTCTCACATAATGTAACTGCATTTTGAAAATTTTAATAAACTTCTACCCTTTCAACTAGTTGGTGGCTGCGATAATTAACAACAGAAATACCATTAAACATCATCAAAGATATCACTTGACAGAATTTGACCAAATTTAAAACAAAGAATCCTGACAGCGAGATCTTTCACTTTGTTTAAAATGATGCTGATCCATTGTAGCTGTTGTTACTAAAATTAAAAAATCCTTTAACTGACAGAAGGCATGCTAGGTTTGATGGCTTTCAAATTATACAGATCTATCATCAAATATGCTCACCACTACAGATATTAGAAAAACACTTAACAACTTCTCAAATTCCATTTAACATAATTTGAGCAGATTTGATGGAAGCCATCCTGCCAGAAATTTCTTTTGAATGACATCAGTGTTGCCAATCCGCCATGAAATGTGACCTATCTTACTAAACAAAATCGTAAACCCTTTCAAAAGCTTCCTTAAAAAAGCTGAAATTTAGATGGAAGACGTATTGGCATGAATCTCATTTGCCGAT
Organism: Megalonaias nervosa; assembly: GCA_016617855.1. Classification (NCBI taxonomy): domain Eukaryota; kingdom Metazoa; phylum Mollusca; class Bivalvia; order Unionida; family Unionidae; genus Megalonaias; species Megalonaias nervosa. The sequence goes on from JAECUM010001431.1 coordinate 47,305, forward strand.
CCTACATCAAATATGTCCATCCACTGCAACTAGAAATTGACAAAACATTTAAATGAATTCTTCTCATAAACACTAAACAGAACTCGACCAAATTTAACTGAAAGCATATCAACATAGATGGCTTTTGTACAGACGATGCCAGTCTGCCATCAAATTTAGCCGGCATTGACAAAAATAAAACACATAGAACTGATTCTTTTCAAAACTGCTGAACATAATTTGACCAAATTTGCAAGAAAGTATCTTGCTTTGGCGGTCTTTCGGATTTATGTAAATGCGACTTTTTCTCAAGCACTGCTCAAGATATTTTACCTAGTTTGTCAGAAAGCATAATGTCGTGTGGTTTTCACGTCAGCTCAAATTATACTGATCTCATATTAAATATGGTTGTTGTTACAAAAAAGAGGAAGCAACCTGAACGATCTCAGGCATGCTTAGACCTATTTATTAACTGTGCTCATTTTAATATTTATAAGTTCTAGCTTAGTTCTAGCTGATATAGGTAATTCCAACTCGGTATGGGTAGAAAGGGTAGGTACTGTAAGAGTCATTTTCGTCCCATAATCAGATCCGTATGAAACTTATATAGACTGAATATGTCTCTCAACCGTCCTTAAATAAGTATATTTGATTTTTATCCAGGACCGCTTTTAATAAAGGAAATCAACAAATAAACTGCCTGTGGTTTTCTTGTCCGTGGTGGTACATATATTCGTGGATTATAGAAATGTGTGCTTAAAAACGCTTCCATAACAAATATTGCCGAAAAATATACATCCTAAATTGTGCATTTGCACGCAGAGTGCATAACAGGGAATGATAAGATTTATAAAAGTCGATTTTTGTTTTGAAGCAATGTATACATGATAAACATTTCCATTAGGTTTCGTTGATCACCTCTGATACTTATTTTGGTTTTAATTTAAATCTTTTAGCGCATGTATATGTTTAGCGCTGACATTCTGTCGTATTCTTGCCAGAATCGCCGCAGAAAATGCAACTTATGTATTTGATGAGCATTCATTTCACAAAAAAATCAGTGTATACACTTTGTTCATTAATAATTGCCGAATGTTCATAGTGTGTATAGAGAAGATTTAAAATTATTCAAAACGTCAGCGATGAAAACTGTTTTTGTCTTTGCATCGTTCGAGCGAAAAGCTGAATTTATGTTATTATTAACTCCAACGAAAGTATTACTTATGTTGATGAATTTAAAACTGTTAATTTGCAGGATTTGTGGATTCAATTAGATATTAAAATGATTACATCAATATGCATAGATATAGCATGGATGTTGGATTATTCTGTGTAGTGATGATTTGTAGCCTAGTGTGATATACACACATGGGGTCAATACATTTGATCATTTTGTTTGATATTTATGAACATATGCCTGTATTGTATCGAAAGAAAAGTATAAAATATTTGTGTTAAATTTATCATTACACTAGATACACTTTACACACTATAAAAATTTACTAAAGATGCAAGGGAAACCATTGTACATCATAGTTATAATAAATAAACAAAATCTCAATAAAAAACATAAACAGTTCTATAAAAATGAGCAATGAAAACGCACAGTAATGTAAATATCAAAGATCAAGGGGCGTTTTTGCTCCCACTCTTTTGCTTGGGGGCTTTTGCCCTATACCTGTCATGGGGCTTCTGTCGGGTGGGGGTGGGGGTGCGCTTTTGTCCTGGAATCCTTGGAAGGTTTAGTTAATCTTGCAATGGCAGATATTTCATAGGGTCTCTTGATTTGTGTTTCGTCCATTGTTTTCTTAAGAACTCCTTTACAGTTAATATTTTATCAGTTATTTCTTTGTAAGTCCATTTCCTATATTAATTTTTCACTTTTGTTTATATAATTTCATTTTGGAAATATAAAGCTACTATTATTTTTATCTCCAGTGCAACCACAATGCATTTCACACATGCAGATTAATACATAATACATTAATACATTTCCAGTTCTTAGTGATTATAATCACAATGCATTTCATACATGCGGATTAATACACACTTGTCCAGTTCTTAGTAATTATAATCTCAATTCTTTTTATACATGCGGATTGATACACACTTGTCCAAATCTTAGTGATTATAATCACAATGCATCTTATATATTCAGATTGATACCCACTTGTCAAATATTAGTGATAATTATCACAATGCATTTCATACATGCGGATTAATATACACTTGTCCAATTCTTAGTGATTATAACCACAATGCATTTCATACATGCGGATTAATATATACTTGTCCAATTCTTAGTGATTATAACCACAATGCATTTCATACATGCGGAATATTACACACTTGTCCAATTCTTAGTGATTATAATCACAATCAATTTATCAGACAAACATGAGCAGCGCTTGAAAGCTAAATTTTATTTTTGCATTATAAACAATACGTAGGAAGAGCTTACCACTGTCTTGATACTCAAACAATTGTTATACGGAAAACACATGACAGAAGTTGTTAAATTTATCAATTTGTTCCACTGAAATAAATTCAATGTCCATTTAGTTCTCAATTCATTTTCAGTTATGAATACATTGAGTCTGGTAATCAATCACCCCACCCCCTAACATTCACCCCACACCCAAATGACATTTACCTCAAGGATTTATAACAACAACAAATTTCTAAGCAATTAGTGGCTATATTCAAATTCTTAATATAATACTACAATAGAGGGATTAGCCCGTTTGAAAGTTAATCGACAAATTGACTTGAGAACTGTATATAAATAAGACAAAGTATGTTTTGTCATTTGCACAGTTGATACAACCTAGTGACCATTTTATGCAGTAAAAACCTTTGTTTGGGAGACATCTCTAAAGCTCTAAGCAGCTATATATGTTGGGAATAAAAGTGTTGTCCACAAATAACATTTGTTTAACGTCTGGCAATGTACCGCATAAATCTATTGAATATATGACTTTTGATTGAAACAGTTTTTGTTTACAGATGTCATGATCCTTGGAAATGCATATAATTGGAGAGAGATAATGGATAATTCTGAGTTCTCCCCTCATTAACAATAATCTTTACTTTCAGAATATCGGAGCAAAAAGGGAAGGGAGTGCAATGAACAATAGCATTAGACGATCCGACTGATGCGTGAAAAACAATAATTTAAGATGATCTGACTTGTTTGTGAAAGACAATAACATTAGACGATCTGACTCAAGTGCGAAAGACCATAACATAATACTGTAACGAGGAAACGCCATGGACTTCAATTTTCGTTTCATTATTATATATTTCGTTTCGTTAAAATTAATGTTGTGATTTCAACTGTTTGGCGGGCTTTGTAGTGCCAACTAACGTCTTAGTTTTGGGTCACTTGATTCCGCCTGGGTATATATACGGGCCAACTGTAGCTGCAGCAAACAGAGAAGGAGCAACACGTACCTATGAAGAGACGCTAGCCATTTATTCCAGCTATAGCACTGAGTGCCCTTAGGGGTTTGGGACTCAATATAGCCTCTGGATGGAGCTTACGTGCGCAAGAGAAGCGCACAACCTTGCTACTCATCTGGGAACAAGAAACCACAGAAACAGAGAACAATGGAATTGGGCGCCAAGGATACAATGGTGGTCGGGGAAAAGACCGGCGAAGACCACCCCACAAGAAATATCCCCGCAGACCGTCACATTCGGACCCAATAGAACCCAATCTACCGGACTCACCCACTCTACCTCCACAAGTGCAGATAACTGAGGTTAGACAATCTACTCCACCTCCCCCACCCCCACACTTCACTCCTATTCAACAACAATCAACAAAGGAGACTTATGCAAGTGTGATAGCCAAATCGTCGCCTAGAATAACATCATCACCTGTTCAGGAGGAAGAAAACAAAGAGGACAGTACAGAAGAGCAAACAGAAGGTGAATTGGAGGAGGAAATAGACGAAGACACCGCTAGGGTTTTTAACCTGGGACTACAAGAGGCCGCAGTGGACATAAAGAAAGCCGGCAACTTCATAAACGCTCTCATATTTGGCCTGGAGATCGCTAAGAACTAGGAAACCAAACCCAAAACAATTGTCATACGCCACCTCCTACGCAGATACTACCATGATGCACACACCAGTCACCCGATGTGTTCACTCATCGATGCCGCCGAGTATTTCACCACCTTGCATGGATATGAGGCATTCCCGGGACGGCGGTATCGAGAAACTAGGACGGCCGAAGAAATCTGGGAGGAAGATAAATGCCCTTTTTAGGGCTACCAAATTTGCCTCTTATCAAATGGGACTCCATTTTGGCTAGGAATCCCAATTATAACAATCTATGACTCTAATTTGATACTTTTGGCCGGCTGCTTTAAGTTCAAACCGATTGACTAATATTGACTCAACTTTCTTATGTCGCCAAGACATATTAGTATTTCAAATTGTTAGGGACTTATTGAATGTACACAATGTACTAGTAAAATTCGATTGATAGGTGGTAGGAAAAATTTTACAAACTGAATGAATTTGGCTAATTGCAGAGGTGGCTTACACATTATTGGCATAAGGATGTCCATTAGTACAACTGGACTGGATTTGAAATTGGTACAGCCTTCCCCTTCTTCTCCTTGCTAGGCCACCCAGACATGGACGGTATGTGGAACGATTTCCACCTGTCCACACACCAGGTGCCCGAATGAGACGTCATTGCTGCCAAACAATGGCAGCGGACGTCTCTAAACGATTGGTTGACACCTGGTAGTAATGAAACAGTACTGACTATGCTTGAGTGCGTGTTGGGTCCATTCCCTCTCAAGCAACTGCCCCTAGCTGGTGCAATGGCTGCAGCATTACTCAGTCGTCACCAGCTAGAATAAAGAAACATCTTGGGCGTATTTAGAAACCCTCTTTGAGGGCATTAAAGCCTGGGGGATGTGGCACGATTTCCTTCCCTCAGGATAATTTAGAAATCCGCCATGCGGACATTAAATGGTCGCGCATGTCCGAAAGGACGAATGCGACCTTAATTCAAACTTACTTACTTAGCTGCTATGGTGGTGTGTTAGGAACCGGTATAGAGTGAAGACGTCCCCTGTAGTGTAGCAGTATAACCCGCATGAGCAAGCACACTTGGTCGTATTTCGTTGGACAGGAGAGATCCATGCAAGGGAATCGAAAAAGAATTGGGACAAGGTCTTTCGTCGACCGACAAGGCTCGTCCAAGAAACACAGAGGTCTTGTGGTAATACACGTTTTTGACTGAAGATAGCTCTTCTTTCATCATTTCGCACTATCGTCTCTCTCTCTGTCGATCTCGATCGGATAACGACGCGACTCTGCGACACAGTCGGCGACAGCCCTGCTACCAAGTCGGCGACCAGAGGGAGACCAGTCGGCGAGTCTGCGACCTAGTCGGTAACTCGGCGACCAGAAGAAGACCCAGTCGGCGACCCTGCGACAAGTCGGCGACCCTGCAACCAGTCGGCGACTGCGATCAAGTCGGCGACCCTGCGACCCAATCGGCGACTCGACAACAGCCCTGCGACCAAGTCTGTGACCGAGATTGCGACAAGTCTGCGACCGAGACTGCGACAAGTCTGCGACCCGGCGACCAAGACTGCGACCAGTCGGTGACCCTGCGACCCAGTCGGCGACTGCGACCAAGTCGGCGACACACAAGAAGCCAGGAATAAGACGGTATCCCGCTGAGGTAGAAATCTGTCACACTCTGGAGTGCCAGTCCTTAGACAGATTCAGCAGGGTATCACTCCAAATACAAGACCTATCCTAAAGAACCCGAGATAGCGAGACGCGGGGCAATGTAGCCGATGGAGCGTTCCGCTACAATACAATCTGACAGACGTATGAAAGCATTAACACAGACGATTTTATTGATGTGTGAAAGACAATATCATTAAACGATCTCACTGATGTAAGAAAGACAATATCATTAGACGATCTGACTCAAGAGCGAAAGACCATAACGTAATACAGTCTGACAGATGTATGAAAACATTAATATTAGACAATTTTATTGCTGTGTGAAAGACAATAACAGACGACGATCTGACTGATGTGTTAAAGGCAACAACATTAGACGATCTGACTGACGTGTAAAAGACAATAACAGACGATTTGACTGATGTGTAAATGACAATAACATTAGATGATTTGGCTGATGTGGAAAGAAAATAACTTTAGACGATTTGACTAATGTGTGAATGACAATAATTAGACGATCTGACTGATGTGGAAAGACAATAACATTGGACAATCTGACTGATGTGTAAAATGACAGTAACATTATACGATTTGACTAATGTGTGACTGACTATAACATTAGACGATCTGACTGATGTGTGAAGTACAATTAAAACATAAATGCAATATCTGATACTAGCTAATTAAATATTCAAATAAAATGGTATAGTATTAGATGATAACTAACAAGTGTAGACTGAAAACAACATGCCGTTACACACCAATAAACAAGATATGGAACAAGTTGCTGTTGCTTGTAGGACAAATGAAGATGAAAAATTAGGTTCATGACCTTAAGATAGTCAAGCAAATGTTTGCACACACATCCTACAATATTTAAATCACATTGATTAGTATCAAAGTAAGTATGTAATTTGAAACAACATTTCGCCTCCCTTTTGTGAATAGGAATAACGTTGGTTTCTCCCCACACTATTTGAAAATATGACTTAGAGGTAATTTCACAGTGTGAAATAGAAATGGCTGTTAAGACCAAGTGAACTCCGTGTGTGTGTGTGTGCGCGCGATTGAGTTTGTATACGTGAATATATCTGTATTGGTTCTTTGAATTTTGTTTGTACTAGGAGGGATATTCTTTAATAACATTCAGCTTTCTACTAAATCCCCATCAGTAGTTTTCTTTTACGTTATATGCGAGAACGTTATCATTGAATAAATATTGTTTAAACAAACTTCGTGAGGAAATGTAATATCAATGGAGATTCTACTGATATTTATATGAAAGCGGCAATTCCTTCCTTGACAGATTGTAAGATTATAAACCCTAAAATCCAATATCTGCTAAGGTCGGTGAATATGGAGCTGATATTACTAAAGATAAAAGTACGATGTTTTAGCAACGTTGTTATGTATTGAAACATTGTCCAATTTTCTTATTTAATTATTATGATATTTGAAGCCTTATACATTTAATTTATTACTTTGATTCATATCTAGATATTCTGGTTGTACACAGAAAACTTCACATTTATCTTAAATTTAAATACTGTCAAAAACTGGTATTGATAAAAATCAATATAAATAGTATTTCGTACGTACTGCTTATCTTTTCATATCAAATGTATGCATTAAGTCAAACTTATTTAGATGTGAAGAATGGTGCTTTAATTTGCGAATGCTCACTTTTAGAAATTTGAGTAATTTGGTAAATTAATAGGGAATGTTGAGTTGTAACAGATAAGTGAAAGGGGTCAGAAAATGGCAGGTTATTTGACGGTATTTGATTTACGTTTTCAAAAAAAAAACAAACAAAAAAACAAAAAAAAAAAAAACATTTATGGGCTTATGTTAGTCTGCCGTTATCAAAATTAACTCTTTACATGTGGGCCTTCGCCAGCTCCCAGCTATATATAAACTGGTAACCCACTGAGCGGTCCCCCCATGTTTCCGAAATTGTAAAGGATTTTTTTTATACCTGTATGTAGCCCCCTAAGGTCTGCAATGTTCGATACATAGTTTTAGATTTCGGGGTTGATCTTCCTAATTGTAGTAATTGTCAAAGTTCCCCGACTTGTTCTATAACTTTCTCACTCATAGAGATTATTTACTTTGTACTCTATTCCTGAGACATAAGTCAAAGGCTGGTTTCCTCACTCCTCGTCTCATATTGATCCTTTGCCACGGGATGTCCATATTGTCCTGCGTTTGCAACGTATATTTTATTTATTTGTTTGGTCGTGCAAGTATATATGTTAGGTCTGGCATTATAACCAAAGCTGGTGAGTTGTTTAAATCCCATCTAGAATATATATTTGAAAAATACTAAAGCAACCCCCTCCCCCCAGCAACAACAACAAAAACAAAAGCAAACCAGGATGTGTAATTCTATTTCCTGCTATGAAACTTCCGAAGTAATTTTCCACCTATTATATACCACCCCTAGAGCTTTAACATTGCCATTTTTTAAGTGGGTGTGGGAAAAAATCCTGGTTGATTCCCCCTTCAGTTTCCTATTCGTAGTATCTTGGGTTTATCATGATTAATTCTTGACCCAGATACTTTTAGAAACTTCTCAAACTCTCTTCCAGATTTTTTGAAAAAGTTTGCGTAAGTTATGAAGTTTGTACAATCATCAGCGTGTTGCAGCATTTTAATTCGTTTTTCCAATTATGTTCACACTTCTGATACTTATATTATCTCTAATACGGGAGCTGACTATTTCAATTGCATTACATATAATATCATTGACAAGTGGCTTCCCTGTCTAACCGATCTTTCCACAACAAAGGCTTGAGTTATTGCACAATTTACTTGTACTTTGGACAAATTTTTGTGTACAGTATTCTAGTCCACTTTTGGAAGTTTCTCCGAAACCAAATTTTTTCCAAGACCATCTCAATGTAGTTATGTTCCAATCAATCAAAGACTTTTTCTTGGTCAAACAGTATCAGTGCTCCCTTATATCCCTGCATATTCAGATAATCAACACATGTAGTAGTTTTTATAGTCAGGATATTGTTTTGGATATTTCTTCCTTCTCCCCCACAGCTTTAGTTAATATTTATAATTTTATTTAACCCTATTCTAATTCTTTTCGCAAGAATAGTACTTAGAATTTTGTAGTCGACATTTAATAAAAAAAACTAGCCACCAGTTTTTGTTATTCCTCCTGATCTTCTTTCCTTTTATTTATAATTGTTATAATACCCTCACAAACCATTTTTTATCATGTATTGAATGTCTGATATCGATGCAAATGCATTACATGTGAGGAATTGTGCCATTATCTGTATTTATGTAATTTATATGCAGAACTTGGGAGTAATGGTAGAACAGTTGGTAGAAAATTTGACTGATAATCCAAGAGGTGTGGGGTTGTTTTTCCTAAGGTCAGCTGCCTTGATTTGGCCCCTAGCAAAGGTACTCAGCTGCCTTGATTTTGCCCCTAGCAAAGGTACTCATCTGCCTTGATTTTGCCCATAGCAAAAGTACTCAACAGCCATAATTTGGACCTTGGCAAAGGTACTCAGCTCCCTTGATTTGGCCCCTAGCAAAGGTACTCAGCTGCCTTGATTTTTCCCCTAGCAAAGGTACTCAAACAGCCATAATTTGACCCTTAGCAAAGGTACTCAGCTCCCTTGATTTGGCCCTTAACAAAGGTATTCAGCTCCTTGATTTGGTCCTTAGCAAAGGTACTCATCTGCCATGATTTGACCTTTAGCAAAGGTACTCAGCTCCTTTGATTTGGCCCTTAACAAAGGTATTCAGCTCTCTTGATTTGGTCCTTAACAAAGGTGCTCAGCTCCCTTGATTAGCAAAGGTACTCAGCTCCCTTGATTTGGCCCCTAGCAAAGGTACTCAGCTGCCTTGATTTTTCCCCTAGCAAAGGTACTCAAACAGCCATAATTTGGCCCTTAGCAAAGGTACTCAGCTCCCTTGATTTGGCCCTTAACAAAGGTATTCAGCTCCTTGATTTGGTCCTTAGCAAAGGTACTCATCTGCCATGATTTGACCTTTAGCAAAGGTACTCAGCTCCTTTGATTTGGCCCTTAACAAAGGTATTCAGCTCTCTTGATTTGGTCCTTAACAAAGGTGCTCAGCTCCCTTGATTAGCAAAGGTACTCAGCTCCCTTGATTTGGCCCTTAGCAAAGGTACTCAGCTCCCATTTTCTCTGCATTGTACAGCTGTATAGCCAATACTATGTTGAAGGTGTTATTAAAATCAATCAATAGTCATGCAAACAAGGAACATATTTAATATGTTAAACATGTATATTTATTATGCTTCTGTTGCAAAACATGGAAATTTTAAGTTTAAAAAATTAAATGATGCATATGTTTTATTTCAATGGATTGTATCTCATTTTCATCAAATTGAGCTCTTAACGTTTTAATATAAAACATTAAAATTTTCATAAAACTGAATATAGTTTGCTTATTTGTTTTGTCAACAGCACATTACAGGAAGAGATGAATTGAATATTTCATTATGAAAGGAAATCAGTTCCCATTATATAACTGATAAATTCAATGTCGTGTATATTATATCAGCTTTATCACTTTTACAGTGGGTTCATATTAAAAAGTGCAAGGCTGGGTAAGTACAATATTGTTGTCAAAAATGTTACCGTATTATACAATTGTATGGCTATAATGTTAAAGTGTGTAGGTTGTAAGCCGACTGTTAATAAAGGCACTGACTCACACAGACGAAACTCGCTATCTGGAATAATGCAGATTTTGTTTAGATCATTCATTTAAATCATGTACTAATAAACAAGAGAGTCAAGTGGGTCTCTTCCACTTGACTTTCATAACTTAACCACTGACCAATTCGCTAAGCAGGCTTATGTAGTTTTTTAATAGCACATTCTATCTATACTAGCTACCAATTTTATATCATTTTGATTGTACCTATTTGAATATATCTTGACTAAAATTCTCTCTAAACATAAATCGTAACTAATATGCACTTGTTCATAAATGAAGTCATGATGATATTAATGATAATACACAAAACAGATTCATGTTATGACTCTTAGTAACTTAAACTAAGTAACAGAAAAGTGCGAAAAACCAATGCGAATTGTAAACTTCAACAAATTTATTTCCTAAGGATACAAAGTGAAACTTTAAACAGAACTTACAGTATTGTAAATTAAGTATAGTCTTTAAAGTTCTATCAGAAGTCCAAATGTGTATAATTCCAAATGAATTGCAGTGATGTTCCGAATGAATTCCAATTTTAATGTGCCGATCTGCCAATATCCTTGAATGTGGTGATGTGTTAACAGTCTTGAAGTCTCACAGTGATATAATCCAAAATGTCCTTTAATGGATTCACAATAATCCCAAAATAGTGATTGAGTCTGAAAAGTATTGAGCATTCCAGTGAATAATTTAAATAAATAAGTCCTCTCAAATTCAAACTGAGCAAAACAATAAGATTGATTCCACTTAGGATGTTAAATCATGCAACTCTAATATAAAAACCAAACACACAATTTAAGAACTTCACAAAGTTCATTTACAGACAATTCTAAGTTATAAACAATTTTATAATGAACCCCACTACTCTTTCATCATAATAGAAATTTCTGTTAAACTGTAAACAAAATTCATTTCTAGAAAATTCTATGGTCAGAATCAAGGCTGTGTCTAGAACTCAGAATCATGTAAACATGTTTACCCTATGTGACATTAGACATGTAGGCCCAACTCCAACCATCAATTATGGATAATGGTGAATCACACAATACAAATTAAATCAATATAACATATAATAATAAACAAAAGCCAACACACAATAAGATTAAAGATACAAGCTATCCAAAATGTTCGTTACTGAGCAAAATCCATTAATTTCATCTTTCAGTCACATTGCGACCTTTGACTTTCTGAGATCTAAATTTATTGGGTTATTCCTTATCCCATGTAATAGCTATCACAATGTTTGGTAACTGTAGATGATAGAAACAAATATGGTAACACAAACTGATGGACATTATAACATAATGTCCTCCATATAGAAAGTGCATTAACACATTGTGACAGCAAAGCAATTTTCGAACATGATTACCTTCAGGTACGAACCATAATATACCAAGTTTCATGGCAATCTGTCAAAAGATGCAAGACTAGTTTCATTATCGAGATTGTGTGTTGGATTAGAGGATGGACAGATGGGCTCTTAGAGGATGGAGAGACAGGCACTTGGACACATGAATTCAAATATATCTGCATAAGATAGATGGGGAGTAAAACAAATAATTGGGACCATGACAATTATTTTGTATTATTTGGGCGGTGTTATTTTTGATAGCTATCAGTAAATGCAGGTCAACATTATTGTTAAATAAGTGAATATTGATCAATACCAAGAAGCTTATCTGCATCAACTCTATTTCAACGTTTTCAGTTTATTTATTGGCAAAGAGTTTTTCAACTATATCAAGGACTTTAACCAGCAAACAAACACAAAGATTTGTGTACATACTTTTGTCTGCTATATGGTCACATGAAATTTGGAGATACTCAAACAATGACCCAAATTCTTTGCAATGAGACATTTGCAGCAACCAACCCCATGTGTACCATATTAACAACTGGTTTCCACATAATGAAAAAAACAAATTTTGAGAGAGAGAGAGAGAGAGAGAGAGAGAGAGAGACTGAGATTTAGTCTAAGTGAACAAAGCACCTTAAATTTACCAATTAAATAATTACTGTAGACCATCTTGAAATACCACCCCATCTGCCAAAGGATAATGGTCTCTCATGACTGGTCATAATGCGAAAAGATCATGGTCTCATGACTGATCATAACGCCAAAATATCATGGTCTCTCATGACTGGTCATAATGCCGAAAGATCATGGTCTCTTATGACTGGTTGTATGCCAAAAGATCATGGTGTCTCATGACTGGTCATAATGCCAAAAGATCATGGTCTCTTACGACTGGTTATACCACTGTATACTCAATAAACCTATCATTGAGAATCTGATATATCAAGACTGGTGGCCTTTGGCAGGTTTTACTGTAGATGTTTGCCTTGCTTAGCAATAGCCAGCCGGTCAATTAATCTGACAGGTTTTACAGCAAATGCTTGCTTTGCATAGCAATAGCCAGCCACAGTCAATTAGTCTGACAGGTTTTACTGTAGATGCTTGCCTTGTCTAGCAATAGCTAGCCACAGTCAATTAATCTGACAGGTTTTACAGCAAATGCTTGCTTTGCATAGCAATAGTCAGCCACAGTCAATTAGTCTGACAGTTTTTACTGTAGATACTTGCCTTGCTTAGCAGTAGCCAGCCACAGTCAATTAGTCTGACAGGTTTTACTGTAGATGCTTGCCTTGCTTAACAATAGCCAGCCAGTCAATTAGTCTGACAGGTTTTACTGTAGATGCTTGCCTTGTTTAGCAATAGCCAGCCACAGTCAATTAGTCTGACATGTTTTACTGTTGATGCTTGCCTTGCTTAGCAATAGCCAGCCACAGTCAATTAGTCTGACAGGTTTTACTGTAGATGCTTGCCTTGCTTAGCAATAGCCAGCCACAGTCAATTAGTCTGAAAGGTTTTACTGTAGATGCTTACCTTGCTCAGCAATAGCCAGCCACAGTCAATTAATCTGACAGGTTATACTGTAGATGCTTGCCTTGCTTAACAATAGCCAGCCAGTCAATTAATCTGACAAATGTTCACAAATGCTGGTCTTTCTTTGCTGTCACATTATGCTGGTAGTTCACAACTTACTGTCTTGCGGATCAGAAATTCTCGGCTTAACAAGACTGTCACAGCTGGTGCTCCATATATTTGAAGACCAAAACATAGCAAATGACTTTATTGCAGAAGTTTAAGATATAAGAAAAAAAATTGCTTTCAGTTTGCTTTCACCATCTACAAAATAGTAAGATTTTGTGTATGGACAATAAGTATCTTTCATGTGGTTTATGTATAGCTGTGCCAAACAAAATGTAGGCAACAATGGCCCTGCTTAAGTGGATTTTTACACTAACAGTTCATACAACCAAGGAAAAAATATAAATGAATATAAAGGAACATAATTTAATTCAAATTAAGCTTGTTTTTTTAATAACAGATTCCACATGAAGTGGATTTAACTTTTAGGGTTTCAATTTATATCCATAGGTGTTTCTTTTCTTCCCATCATTACAAAACCCAGTGTGACATTCTCCTGTTAGCATACCATTGGCATCAAATTATGTGTTAACATCAACTGTGTGCAGAATGCAAACATCAAGTTAGATTGTTTTAGCAATTGATACATCAACAATTTAACCCACATGTCTCAATTTCATTGCATAATTCCCTAAAGACACTATTGAGTACTTTTTGAAGATACTTCTTTCATTGTATGAGAGAGAGAGAGAGAGAGAGAGAAAAAAAAAGAGAGAATAAATTAACATAAAGAAAAATATCAGATGACATATTCAGTATAATAGAGAACAATTATCACATGTAACTGCAAAGTCTTTATTAAAAGATGGCAGATACAGCAATTATTTTTGACCAGCTTACAATATGTAAAATAAAGTGCAAAATTAAAAAATGATATAACACATCAATAATTGCTATTCACAACCATGCTTGTCTTTTGAAGCTCCTTTAAGACCAATATCTTCATAGTCTAGCAACAAATTTAACATAGAATCTACATATTAGTATTGTTTGAAAACAAGAAAGACCAAACTCTCCTTTGGCTGAAATAAGAAATATAATTCTGATTATATTGGTAAGTAAATTAATTATTCTGATCTACAAAATACATGTTATTTTGATACTGCTCTTGTACAAAAATATTGACAACTAAATTAAATCATGTATAAAACTTAGGAATGTTTAATAGTATGATATGTCTAAATAAAAATGTAAAAGAAAGATTCTCCTCTGGATCAATTGATATAGAACAGATTGAACATTCAATAGCAGTTTATTGCAAGAAATGTTAAACTTTCCTTTAAAGACATTCGGAACACTTACAACAGAAGTATAATGTCAAAACTATTAAATGTTTTCAATTTTTCTGAAATGAATATCATTTTAAGTGAAGTCCCTTTCAAACTTAACATACTTGATCTAACTTTAAATCTGCAAACTGATAGGAAAAATGTTTCCATGATAATGGGCATTATTACATCAGAGGTGTTTTGAGTAAGGATGGCATAATATACTGTTAGGACTGATGATAATTTGACACAAATATATTGCCTGTCCTCTTATGGGAATCTTCAACGTGGTGGACAAATGCTTGCACTGAGTTGGTATAGAACAGAATTTTTTTTTCAATTTAAAACGTGCTCTTCAAGGATTAATAAACATTACTTGTCTTAGAAAAAGTATATTTAATCCCTATCATTGAGTACATATACATAAATCTAAATACACACCAATCATACATTATATAAAGTAAATCAACTGTGCATCTTGGTTGTCCATACCTCTGCTTACAAGTCTCAGTTGGCAAGTTTTGTACTCAAGAAAAATATGCATGCACTGCTCATAGTAACTGCTAGCTTTTCCCAACAAATAATCCAGACAATAGGATTATTAGTCTAAATCTACCTTAGACTAGTACTACTGAATGCAACCTTAATCTAATTGTCCAAAAAACATTATAAAACTGCCTATGTCCCCCACAGTATTACTGAATGCAGCCTTAATCTAATTGTCCAAAAAACATTATAAAACTGCCTATGTCCCCCACAGTATTACTGAATGCAGCCTTAATCTAATTGTCCAAAAACATTATAAAACTGCCTATGTCCCCCACAGTATTACTGAATGCAGCCTTAATCTAATTGTCCAAAAACATTATAAAACTGCCTGCTTACGTCCCCCACAGTATTACTGAATGCAGCCTTAATCTAATTGTCCAAAAAACATTATAAAACTGCCTATGTCCCCCACAGTATTACTGAATGCAGCCTTAATCTAATTGTCCAAAAAACATTATAAAACTGCCTATGTCCCACACAGTATTATTGAATGCAGCCTTAATCTAATTGTTCAAAAACATTATAAAACTGCCCATGTACCCTACAGTATTACTGAATGCAGCCTTAATCTAATTGTTCAAAAACATTATAAAACTGCCTATGCACCCTACAGTATTACTGAATGCAATCTTAATCTAATTGTCCAAAAACATTAAAAAACTGCCTGCTTATGTCCTCCACAGTATTACTGAATGCAGCCTTAATCTAATTTTCCAAAAACATTATAAAACTGCCTGCTTATGTCCCCTACAGTATTACTGAAAGCAGCCTTAATCTAAGTGTCCAAAAACATTATAAAACTGCCTGCTTATGTCCACCACAGTATTATTGAATGCAGCCTTAATCTAATTGTCCAAAAACTGTTAATGAAGCTTGATATATTGTCAAACACTGTGGTTTTAGTGTGTCAAAAATATAAAATCATCAATATGAAATTCACAAATCTGAATAAGACAGATAGTTTGCAGGATTTTCTTTTAACAAAACATCATCTCAATAAATGACACAACATAGGTTGAAATTGACCAATGAAACTGTTTGCAAATACCTACTGATGGCAGCACTGTATAAATGACCAATGAAACTGTTTGCAAATGCCTACTGATGGCAGCACTGTATGGAATAAATACCAATTATAGTAGTCTTTTCAAATGAAATTCATATTTAAATTTTACCTGAATTCATTTTCAATATATATAATCATTATAAATATTACTCTATATACTTGATTATAAAGTTAAGTCCAACTGCAAAGTGCACAGTCAGACCCCAATCTACCATCACAAAATGTGCCAAGAAATCTTGGTCTACACAGTATGCTTGATGTAATCAGTGCAACAAACAACATAGGCCCCGATCTATCAGTACATTATGCAGTGGCAGAAAAGGGGGTCCATGTTTTTTGCATCTAGACTTGACTGATAAGCAAGTACATGTATATACAGTATATGCTTTCATCAATACATATGTGAAAAGAGTTAATCAACTGACGTATTTGCTATCTGTAAAATTGGGTCAAATTTCATGGAGTGTTTCTTGCAAAGAAATCATTTAAACATTTTCTGTTTTTAGTAACAGTGGTCACATTTGATGTCAGATTGCCAGTTTCTGGAAATTTGTAAGGTCTTCAAACCAGAATGCTTTCTGTTAAATTTGATTAAATTCTGTTCAATAGTTTCGAATAAGAGGTTGTTTCAAGTTTTTTCTTGTAGCCATATTCTGAGTGTCAAAATCCATTATCTGCGTAAACTTACATGCCCTTCACGACATGATACTTTCTGTCAAATTTTATCAATTTGTATTGTGTGCAATATTTGAAAAGTCATTTAAACCATTTCTAATTTTAGCAACAGCAGCCATATTTTATAATGGATTGGCATCTGTTGTATAAAATTAAAAACCCTTTATGCTAGAAACAGTCTGTAAAGTTTGGTCCCATTTTGCCAAGCAGTTTTGGCACAAGCTGAGCGAAGGGAATGATAGCCATATTTGATGGCAGATTGGCATCTATTGTTCATAATTTAAATCCCTTCATGTCAGAATATTTACTGTTAAATTTGTTCAAGTCCTGTCAAGTGGTTTTGGAATTTATTTACAGATTACAGATTTTTATTTTGTTAGTAATTAGCAACATCTGATAGCAAATCCACATCATTTATACAAAAATGTATGCCCTTTATTTCAGAAACTGATATTATATATTATAATTAAATATAACAAATAAATATAACTGGTCACCCAAAAATACAGTGAACCTTTTCACAAAATTTCCAGATTATATTAGTGTGCCTGTAAAACTTAACAAAAAAAATAGAAATTTAAACAAAAAAAAATTGAAATCCGGGAAATAAACGGCCTTGCCAGTTTCAACATTTTCTTTTCATGAAGGTTTCACTGTAAGATCTGGATAGTCTGCACATACAGCAAGGCATTTCTAGACAGGAAATTGCAGGATTCACATATACAGTGGAGTCCTTCTATACAGTAAACTATCATTCATATATACAGTGGAGTCCTTCTATACAGTAAACTATCATTCATATATACAGTGGAGTCCTTCTATACAGGAAACCATGATTCACATATATAGTGAAGCCTTTCTATATAGGAAACTTTTAGATTAACATATATTGTGAAAAGCTATTTTGTGTATGAAATTCTAGGATGCACATAAACTGTGAAGCCCATTCTCATATTGGAAACAATGATTCACACATACAGTGAAGCCCTTTTGATACTGGAAACAAGGATTCATATATACTGTGAAGCCTTTTTGATACTGGAAACAAGGATTCACATAAACTTTGAAGCCCCTTATATATAGAAAACTCTATGATTCACATGCACAGTAAAGCCCTTCCGTATACGAAAATTTAAGATTAACATGTACTGTGAGGCTTTTTTATAAACGAAACTAGCATTCACATACTGAGAAGTTTTTCTATATGAGAAACTTTCCGACTGATGAAACCTTGGTGCAATTTTCAAGGGCAAAAAAAAAGTGGGTGGAGTGAAAATCAAGCCTGAATTTACTTATTTAAATCCATTTCAAAATCTGAATTAAATCCATAAATCTATCAAACATTACTGATCAGGAACAAACTTCATGATGCAATACTAAATGTCTTAGTCAAATGATGTCCACAATTCAGCCACATTCTGGGCATATAAAAGTGAAAACAACTAGACACAAGTCTTCTTGGTCTTATGTCCAGTTGCGGCTGAATATAACAACTGAATTTATACAATGAATTATATTATCTTTAAAAATCTTAAAGAATAATACAAAATTGTTTTTGCTGCTGATGAATATATTGGCACTAATAGGAAATTGAGACCTATATCACCTGTGCTTTGCAGGTGAGACAAAAATTGTTTTTAAATGATACATAAATAGTACAAGTATATGATAGCTGTAATATAAAAGAACATATGAGCAATCCTAAGCAAAAAGGTCATACCAGGGTTTTATTTCATGCAATAGATTTTAGGATGAAATCAACCATGTCATGATTTTAATTCAAATTAAATCCTGTTAAAGAAAATTTAAAAAAATAAGGAATATAATAGTCCTCAACAGATAGCATATTCCCACTGGTTCCTGACTTATGAAAATAACCTTACTGAAAGGACACCATGGTTGATACTCTCAATTTATATACTACTTATTTTGTTTCCATGGTAACTAAAATCAATGAACACAGAAAATTCCAAGTATCATCAAGAACCACTACATAATTTGATTCACATATGTACCTAGACTGACTGAAATACAATTAATGGTTTGAGAGTTCTGAAAATGAAAATGTTTACATACAGGTACATGTATGTGAAACACCTGCTGACACAAAGAATTCTGTTGGTACAACTAATGCTTCTTGTCCTGCTCATCAGTGTTTTAAAACTTCTGTGATAGTACTAGTAATGTTATCTGGTTTTTAGTACCATTAATGTTATCTGGTTATTAGTACCAGTAATGTTATTTGGTTAAGTACCAGTAATGTTATCTGGTTATTAGTACAAACTGATCAATGTGAAACTTGCATGATACATATATAGCACAAGGAAAAAATTCATTGAAAGCTGTTTAGTGATCTGGCAGTTAAGAAAAAATGGCATGTGCAAATTGCATAGACCCAAACCCTTCATCACATAATGTACCAGGAGTAATCATGGACACAAATAACAAAAAGCGATGGCTGAGAGGGTCTCTGTTAACTGCAGTTTGATCCAACTTATTCACAAGTATATGCAGTATAAATTTTTACATTGGAGGATGTGATCATATGCATGTCTGTGAATAAGCTGTGACAGCATTTCATTTAAATTGAAACTAGGACCAAAATAACACAACTTCTCTATGTCCCATTATAGAAAGTGATGATTTTACATGCTATAATATGCACAGTCAATTGAGAACATTTTCTTGTGCTCTTGAAATATGTAATTGTTTGATTATATGCTTCCCACTCATATCTAAATATAAATTATGTTGAAATTCTTTATCATTACTACTAGTCCTTCATGAATAACGAAAACTGAACCAAAGAAAATCCCATTGATTTTAAGTGAAGTGTGTTCAAATTTTGTAAATCTCCTGACTTGACTTTTCTGTTCCATCAAATGCAGACAGACATAGTTACATTAACAAGACTGTCCCACACTGCTAATGAAAACAAGTTGCAACGGCACAGCCAAAAAAGTTGTGGGATCCAAATGCTTTGTCGACATGTGCATCTTCTGGTAATGAATATAATACGTGAAAGTGTTCTATGGCAATCCATCGAAATTGTGGTAGTAATTGTACTATTAGGACTGTGTGTCAGATGGATGGACAGACAGACAGACATACAGTCACAATGGATAACTATATAACCGCATGTTTAATGTGGCTTAGGCATACAAACAGCTTATAAAAATCTTTGATTAGGCAAAAAAGCACTTTGTAACATATGTTCTGATAATAAAAAAAATAAAATTTGGTCCTTATGTTTGGAGTGGCTTATAAATAATGCAAAGACATCGACAACAATCATTCCTGCAAATACAGATGCAAGATAAAACCTGTCAATACAAATTCATAAATGGAACAGCAAAGACATTGTATAATGGTGGTTAGATTATGATAATATTAAGTTTTCATATAAAGTAAGATTTGATCAGGCAAATATGAAGGGAAATTTTACAAAAAAGTATTACTACAAATGTGAATTGAAAATACCATGTGCCAGATGTAAAGGTTTTGATGACTTTCATCGATTTAATACAATTTGTAAACAAGAGCAAAAGAGCCACTTTCGATGTATACATATCTAATTTTTTTTTTATAGTTTTTACTTTTTTATTTAGTTCAGTATAATTTTATTAATAATATAAAGATTGTAAGGTCATGGACCCCAATACAATGGGCAAATTTTATTTTGCATATATCACTACCTAAGTTATTCATCTTAATTTTAGTTATTGGCACTTTAAAACTTGTGATTTCATATTAATTACACTTTATTATGTGTCTTTATACAAAACAAAAACATCTCAATCATTAAAAAGATTTACTTATAATGCAATCTGACATAGGGATCCTCACTTTTTAATCATTACAGATTTACTTATACTATACTCCTGAATGGTGATCCTCATATCTCACTCATTACAGATTTACTTATGCTATACTCCAGAACGGTGATCCTCACATCTCAATCATTACAGATTTGCTAATACGGTACTTCAGAACTGTAATCCTCAGATCTCAATCATTACAGATTTGCTAATACGGTACTTCAGAACTGTAATCCTCAGATCTCAATCATTACAGATTTGCTAATACGGTACTTCAGAACTGTAATCCTCAGATCTCAATCATTACAGATTTGCTAATACGGTACTTCAGAACTGTAATCCTCAGATCTCAATCATTACAGATTTGCTAATACGGTACTTCAGAACTGTAATCCTCAGATCTCAATCATTACAAAAATTTGCTAATACTGCACTCTAGCACTATTAACCTCAGAACTCAGTCAACACAAGGATCTGGCTCATATCTTACCCCAAAACAGATCCTCACATCTCTGTTATTATAAAATATGCTAATACTGTACTCCAACATGGTGATCCTCACACCTCTATCATTACAAAAACTGGTTAATACTGTACACCAGCATTGTGATTCTCACATATCTTTCATTACAAAGATTTGCTTACACTGTACTCCTTCATGGTGATCCTCACATCTCTTTCATTACAAAGATTTGCTTACGCTGTACTCCTTTATGGTGATCCTCACATCTCTTTCATTACAAAGATGTGTCTTTACCATACTCCCACATGGTGATCTTCACATCTTCTTTGCTACAAATATTTGCTTTTACTGTAGTCCTGCATGGTGATTCCTCACTAAAGAGTGCCAGTATATAGTGCAGTTTACAATTTCCTATAAAGTGAATGTAGTTAAAATGGTAAACCTATCTCAGTAATAACATGATCTCTGTGATTGATTACAAGGTACAATGTATCTCAGTAATAGTGTGATCTCTATGATTACAAGATACAATGTATCTCAGTAATAGTGTGATCTCTATGATTACAAGGTACAATGTATCTCAGTAATAGTGTGATCTCTATGATTACAAGGTACAATGCATCTCAGTAATGATCTCTATGATTACAAGGCACAATGTATCTCAGTAATAGTGTGATCTCTATGACTACAAGGTACAATGTGTATCAGTAATAGTGTGATCTCTATGATTACAAGGTACAATGTATCTCAGTAACAGTGTGATCTCTATGATTACAAGGTGCACTGTATCTCAGTAATAGTGTGATCTATATGATTACAAAGTACAACGTATCTCTGTAATAGTGTGATCCCTATGATTACAAGGTACAACATATCTCAGTAATAATGTGATCTATATGATTATATGACTACAAGGTACAACATATCTCAGTAATAGTGTGATCTGTATGATGACAAGGTACAGCATATCTCAGTAACAGTGTGATCTCTATGATTACAAAGTACAGTGTATCTCTATAATAGTGTGATCCCTATGATTACAAGGTACAACATATCTAAGTAATAGTGTGATTTGTATGATTACAAGGTACAGTATATCTCAGTAAGGGGCCCCGAGTGGCAGAGTGGTCTAAAGCGCTCTTCGTTATGGATCACTGCCATCTCACCTCTATCTGCGTGGGTTCAAGTCTCAGATTCAGCCAATGTGGGTATGTGAGAAAGCTTGCCAGTAGCTTCTTGTGGGTTGGTGGTTCTTTCCAGGGTTTTCCTGGGTTCTTCCTCCACCATTAATACTGGCCACCATGTATAGCCTATTGTGTGCTGAAAAATGGCGTTAAACCCTACAACAACAACAACATATCAGTAATAGTGTGATCTCTGTGATTACAAGATACAAAGTTTACAAGATACAAATAATAGCATGATCTGTATCATTACAAAAGACAACATGTCTTGGTAATAGCATGATCTGTATGATTACAAGGTACAATGTACCTGAATAATAACATGATCTGTATGATTACAAGGTACAACATATTTCAGTAACAGTGTGATCTCTACGATTACAAGGTACAACGTGTCTCAGTAATGACATGATCTTTATGATTACAAGGTACAATGTGTCTCAGTAATAATGTGATCTGTATGATTACAAGGTACAACATATCTCAGTAATAGGGTGATCTTTATGATCACAACATACAATCTTATGTCTCCTCTGAACAGCATTATATTGAGGAAGCACTTTATAATGGTCCTCATCAAACATGATGATTTATATTAACGGCTTAACTAAAAAGTTTAAAGTAAAGGATTAGTGCACAAAGAAAACCTCAGTGATGGAATGTAATCTTTATATCTACAGTCTAACATATAAGTATATGTTACATGATTTCTGATTGGTTGAACATAAAAAATGCAGTAATAAAATTGATAAATTATCATGGATTTTAATGCTACTGTGATTTCAAGACTCTTCCATTTACACTGTGCAACAGAGAAATCCATTTTGTTATTTTTAAAAAGAATGTCAATAGTAAGAATGGGGATAACAGTCTATGGATAACAGTTAACAGGTTGATATGAAGATGTCAATAGTGGCTTTACTGTTGTAAATATCCCTTTTGAAGTGTTGCCAGTAAATCTCACTTTGCCACAGCATAACCACCATTCATGTTGTCAAGTCCTCAGATACAAGGCTTTTGTCCCTAATTTTCATGCTGTCAAATCCTCAGATTCAAGGCTGTTGTTCCTAATTTTCATGCTGTCAAATCCTCAGATACAAGGTTGCTATCCCTAAATTTTCATGTTTATTTAGTTATAGGCCAGGCCATGGAATTTAGGAATACCATAAATAGAATAATTTACCACATATACTCGCTTATAAGATGAGTCCAATTGCAAACTGCACAGACCCAATTCTGCCATGGCATAATGCACCAGCTGATCTGGATCTGTGCAACACTGCACTGACCCTGATCTGCATACCCATTATGATCTAGCAGATCAGGATCTTTGTTGTTTGCAGTTTGACTTGACTTATAAGTGAGAAAATATGGTAGTTATGGACAAGGCCATATTGCTTAGAAATGTCATAAATCAAAGTATTTTAGGATAAATTTTATAAGTAAATTTCAATTCTGATATATTAGCAACATAAACTTGTAGAAAATTCCAATAAGTAAATATTACTGGTTGACATAATCTTACAGTTATTGTCTTCTTAGAAGAAAATAGATCTTAACAAATATCTCCTGATTTAATAGAGGTTGACATGCTTT
Source organism: Megalonaias nervosa (assembly GCA_016617855.1). Taxonomy (NCBI): domain Eukaryota; kingdom Metazoa; phylum Mollusca; class Bivalvia; order Unionida; family Unionidae; genus Megalonaias; species Megalonaias nervosa. The sequence goes on from JAECUM010001431.1 coordinate 71,328, forward strand.
CTAGTCACCATCATTTACACTGATCAGTACTGTTGCAAATTTACATATCATTCTGAATGTTTACATGCTTTTCAGAGTAAAAATAGATGGACTGTAACAACATTTTACAGGGCAACATTTGTATTTAAACAAGGTTTTATCTGGCACATTAAAGAAATTGTATCTCAGGTTTTGTGGAGACATTCCAGTAAGCAAAGAAAAGTCCATAACAGACATCCAATAAACAGAGAAAATTCCATAACAGACATGGAATGGTATAACGTAAACACTAAAATGATACAACTGAAGTAAACACTAAATTGATACAACAAATGTAAACTCTAAAATACAAAACAATTATATGAATAGTGTAAATATATATCTGAGAAAATGTTAACAAAGAAAATACTTCAGTTCTGACCAAATTGAAAACATAAACAAAAAATATATGCATAAAATTTACAGTATATAGATGTTTACTGCTTGTAAAGAAAATGAACATGCCAAGTACGTGTTGAAAATGATGCATATCTGGTGTGCAATGATAATGGTCGCAGTAAAGGACATACGAGGCCAAATAACTTGTATAAAGTTCATTTAAGCACATTGTTTATTTCATCTTTTAAGATTCATATAAATACCATGTTTGTCTCCATTTAAGGCAATAAATTAAATGTTGTAAACAAGTCTGTGCACAGAAACAATTTATCTGCATAAAATCTGTCAACTAGGAAATTTATCTTCCTCACTTTTGAATAAAGTCAAATTGACTTAAACATACTGTTGTAGTTTCAGAATATATCCACCCCATGCTTCTGAATTAGTATATCCACCACTATGTCTTTGAATGAACACATCCTACCCTTGTGTTTTAATTAATGCATTCACTTCCCTGTCTTTCAATTAATGCATCCATCTCTTATCTTTGAATCAATACATCTACCCCTTTATCTTTGAATTAATATATCCACCCTATGTCTTATAATTAATGCATCTACCCTCCTGTCTTTGAAATAATGCAACCATCCCTTTTCTTTGAATTGATGCATCCTCAACATGGCTTTGAAATAATGCATTTACTACTGGTCTCTGCAACATCTAACTGAGGATATGATAAACCAAAAACACGAAAGTTAACTCAAACTTTTGGCAACAGCAATAGATATCACTTTGGCATAGGGTTGAAATTTAAAATTTTGATCGGCATACTTCTGTATATCTCAAAGTATGTGTGGTAAAACTGAGAACAATAAATACTACTGCTTCCATGTACTTCTAGCCATTGTCATGGTGAACTTGTTTCACAGAACAAGTCTGTCTAATGCTTCCATATACTTAGACACACTATCATGGTGTACATCTTTCAAGACAAGGAAGTCTAATGCTTCCATATACTTAGACACACTATCATGGTGTACATCTTTCAAGACAAGGAAGTCTAATGCTTCCATATACTTAGACACACTATCATGTTGTACATCTTTCAAGACAAGGAAGTCTAATGCTGCCTTCCAAGTACTTAGACACACTATCATGTTGTACATCTTTCAAGACATGGAAGTCTAATGCTGCCTTCCAAGTACTTAGACACACTATCATGGTGTACATCTTTCAAGACAAGGAAGTCTATTGCTTCTATATATTTAGACCCACTGTCATGGTACACCTGTTTCATAGAACAAGTAAGTCTAATGCTTCCATATTCTTCGACCCACTATCAAGGTGTACATCTTTCACAGACTAGGAAGTCTAATGCTTCCATACAGTAAGACCCACTGTCATAGTGTACATGTTTCATAGAACAAGAATGACTAATGCTTCCATATTCTTCGGTCCACTATCAAGGTGTATGTCTTTCATAGAACAAGAAAGTCTAATGCTTCCATGTACTTCTAGCCATTGTCATGGCTTACATATTTCATAGAACAAGGAAGTCTAATGCTTCCATGTACTTCTAGCCATTGTCATGGTGCACATTTCATAGAACAAGGATGACTGCTTCTATATTCTTAGGCCCACCATCAAGGTTATGTCTTTCATAGACTAGGAAGTCTAATGCTTCCATATACTTAGACTCACTGTCATGATGTACATGTTTCATAGAATTATAAGTCTAATGCTTCCATATAATTCAAGCCATTGTCGTGGTGTACATTTTTTTTTATAGAACTATATAAACATTAAATACCACATATATGCATACATACAAACATACAAACGTATACAATAATATTTTCAAAATTGAACAATATTCGCTCTAATACTTTGCATTACCTGAATACCCTATGTAACTGGTCTAAAAATGTTGTACTCATCTAGCCTCTGAGATTAAAGATAAGGTGGTAAAAATATGAGAATGCCAAGCTTTTCACATGAAATTTTACCTCATCATACAGCAAGTATAATACATACAAATGATGGTGTATAATCCAGTGGTCAAGAGGAAAAAAGAATTTAAGGTACAACATAACCATCTTCAGACAGACTGACATGTTGACAACAACAATTGCTACGTTCCCTTCTGCACACTTAGCAAAGCATACAAATTACAGCAAAAAATGGAAGCATTTTACAGTCCAAAATGTGAGGACGAAAATGTTGTTCTACTAAACAAGACCAATGCAGGCTTTGGGTATAATGCCAAGGCCTTTGTTTAATATGTTTAGCATGGTGACTGTAGTGGTCAATTTCCTTTACAAATATGGCAGCCAATTTCAGACCATTTTGGCAGACTTTGTCAATCTACCTTTACCCATTTCAGGATGGATTTTTGAAATGCATCAGTCCATCTGAAAATAAACAAGATCAAATGGTCAGTTCTGTCTCTGCTTAAAAAAAAGGAATAAGAAACCCCATATATATATATATGTCAAAGCAAACCCTATCACAGGAGGATCATAACATATATGTCAAAGCAAACCCCACCACAGAATATATGTCAAAATAAACCCTAGCATGGGAGGATTACAGCATATATGTCAAAGCAAACCCTACCACAGGAGGATTATAACATATATGACAAAGCAAAACCCTACCACAGGAGGATTATAACATATATGTCATGGCAAACCCTACCACAGGAGGATTACAGCATACATATCATGGCAAATCCTACCACAGGAGGATTACAGCATATATGTCAAAGCAAACCCTACCATAGAAGGATTACAGCATATATGTCAAAGCAAACCCTACCACAGGAGGATTACAGCATATATGGCAAAGCAAACCCTACCACAGGAGGATTATAGCATATATGTCAAAGTAAACCCTAAAACAGAAGGATTACAGAATATATGTCAAAATAAACCCTAGCATGGGAGGATTACAGCATATATGTCAAAGCAAACCCTACAACAGTAGGATTACAGCTTAATATTTCAAATCAAACCCTACCACAGTAGGATTACAACATATATGTCAAAGCAAATCCTACCACAGGAGGATTACAACATATATGTCATAGCAAATCCTACCACATGAGGATTAGAGCATATATGTCATAGCAAATCCTACCACATGAGGATTATAGCATATATGTCATGACCCTAATAATGCATGAATATTAATAGTGACTGTTTAAAAAATGTTCAGTAATATCGTTATGATGTCTGCAGTGTGGCAGCTTACAGTGATCTCCAAGACTGGGGCATCATGCAGCAGACATGTAGCATCATGTCCTACCCAGTCACATTTTACTGACACCAGGCCGACACTAACCTCTTAAAGCTGAGCGCCTAGCGAGACAGCTTTCAGTATCATTTTTGTAAGTCTTTGGTATTACTTGGCCGGGGTTTGAACCCACAACCTCCCGCATCCAAGGTGGATGCTCTAACCACTAGGCCACCGGAATGGTAATAAGTGACAGATGATCCTAATAATGCATGGAAATTAATAAGTGACTCATGACAGTAATAATGCATGAATATTAAGTGACTGATCACCCTAATAATGCATGGAAATTAATAAGTGACTGATGATATTAATAATGCATGTAAATTAATTAGTGACTGATAACCCTAATAATGCATGGAAATTAATAAGTGACTGATGACAGTAATAATTCATGAATATTAAGTGACTGATCACCCTAATAATGCATGGATATTAATAAGTGACTGATCACCCTAATAATGTATGGAAATTAATAAGTGACTGATGACCCTAATAATGTATGAATATTAATAAGTGACTGATGACCGTAATAATGTATGGAAATTAATAAGTGACTGATGACCCTTAATAATGCATGGAAATTAATAAGTCACTGATGACCGTAATAATGCATGGAAATTAATAAGTGACTGATGACCCTTAATAATGCATGGAAATTAATAAGTGACTGATGACCGTAATAATGCATGGAAACTGATCACAAAGTACAACTGCAAACAGAAACAAGAGATGGAAGTGGACACAAATATTAAATATTAACCACCATCATCCGGCCTCTATCAACATGGAGCAGAACCAATAACAGCCAATTTTGCAAGTTAAAACTGAAAGAAGAAACCTCAGTAGCAGGTTGGCTGAAAACCATGATTTAATTACAGGTCTCATGAAACATTAACATACTAAGGTCATATCACACTGCAAGGAGCATTCAATAAAAAAATGACCCATTTTCCTACTCCCAAAATTTAAATCCCAAGGATGGAATGACATATATCAATCAATAAAATGGGATTGATTTGCAATCCATAAAAAAGGGATTCTATGGAACAATGTCTATTGCATGCAGCGAGTTCTACAGTGTATAAAGGCTTGTATTTTATTACAAGCTAATGCAAGTAAGATAAAATTTCACCTCTGTCTGTCAGTCTCATTTTCTGTGTAGAAAGAAAATGTCCTCATCTCCATCTCTGGGGGTTGCAGAGAAAAACTGCATTTCTTATTTCCAACCAGACCAAAATCCACTGTGTAACCATGGAGATGTGCTATACCTATATAAACATAATGGAGAAATGATACACTAATTAGTTTTTGAGAGCAATGGGGGTCCTGTAAATAAAATGAGAACACATCTTAGACGATATATGTGTATGTAAAATACACATCCCCCTCCAACAAAAGTCCAAAATATCCACCTAAAAAACCTAGTTTACTGTCTGCAGCATATCAGCATTACTATTTTGCAGATGTCTGATTCTAACGGTGTAATTTTGATCCAAAAACTGGGTGAAGATTTATATCATGTTCAATAACTTGTTTATTAATTCACTAAAAGCCATGGCAATGTTGCTTGGAACTAGACATAGGTTATCAGTCAAAAGAAATAAAAAATTGCTCTGTATATCTTCAATAATCAAGCTGAAAAAGCTGACACAGGGAAACTTTTGGGAGTTCATGTCGACAACAATCTAGTCTGATTTAAGCAAGTTAAACACATTAGATCTGTAGTGAACTCACGAATTTATCTTTTACAGAGGATAAAATGTTATCTACCACTTAGCTATTGAACATTCTTTTGCAGTGCATTCATTCTTCTTTTGGAATAAACAATTTGAGGAAATAAAACTGATAGCAATATTGAAATGATTAACAAATTTCAAAAAAGGACAGCATGAATCATACCAAATTTACCATCTGATAAACCATACAGAATTCTATACTTGAAATTCAAATGGCTCAAAATAAGAATACAAATCAACCTATCTAAAGTCCATGTTAATGTTCCATGTAAATAATTAACTTTGTCCACTATATTTGAATAATACGTTGCATTTTAAGTCAGAAAAATAGTACCAAGGACCTAAATTTAATATCAATTATCATATGATCATTGGAAAACACCATTTCCAACATCAAAACATTTTAATAAATCTTTTGCATACAATGGTGCTATTGTATGGAATGAGCTCCTCAAAAATTATTAGACAGAAAAAAAATCTGTGTTCAAAACAAAACTGTATAACTATTATCTTAAAAGGCAGTTTTCGTAGTAAATACTGAAATACATGCAGTATATGTTGTTAATGCATTTCATACAGACTTTGTGCCTTTATACTTAATGTATTTAAGCTTGCTTTAGAAAAATTTTGTTTCTATTGACAACAGTTGGTTCATCTGAGGTCCTCAATGAGAATAGTTTTTAATAACTGAATTACCCTCATTAAATGAAGTTTTTATTATTATTATTATTATTATTATTATTATAAGCTATTCCACCCTTTTCCTTGCACATATATATATATATATATATATATATATATATATATATACCATGAGATGCATAAATTTTTCATTAAAAAGAAACGAGGCTTGTCAAGTTTCCTTTAATGAAACATTTATACAAGTGGTATATCATTGATACAGCATACACACTATACATATATTTTATTTATATCACATACAAATACATATATTTGCCCATTGAACAGAGTTAAGATTTACTACAGGCAGCTGTGTATTGACCAAGTGAATAACTCCTCACATCCCCAAGTGTGTCTGCTACAAAATGTAGTTCTATACCTTTTGTGGCTATTCACAATCACCTCTGCATATTAATAAGTTGATTGTATTCCTTTTTTATTTTCTATTTTTCTTCACACTGATTAAATCAATATAATACACACTAATGATTTAAACATGAAAGATGGTTTTAATGAAGAAAGTAGAACACTACAAACACTTGGTTAGCTACGTCATTCACATAAATGCTAAGCCGTTCACATACCGGCACATGGAAATTAACGTGGAATAGAAACTAAACCAAATGACGAACCAACACGAGGTAATTCAAATATTTTAATATATTTACAGTTGATCTATGTCATTATTTTGCTTTAATAACAGTACTACCAATCATAAAACTCACTTACTCTCTCTCTCTCTGCTCGGTTTGACTTTAAAACTCTCTCTCTCTCTCTCTCTCTTCTTTTGGTCGGTTTGATTTAACTTTTACCATCATTCATATGTCCAGAAAATCCTCTATGCTCTTCTTTTCATAGATTTTCGCCTGTATCTTGCTACTATGGTTGAGAGAGAGAGAGAGAGGCCTTTGGACATTTTCATGTTTAACTTTTTAGAACATTATAATAGGTTTAAAAAACAACAACAACAAAACATTAAATATATCACAGTGTGTGTAGCACGTAACTGAGAAATTTACCATATTATGTTGACAGGGTTTGCAACAATGTATAACTGATTATATAAACACTGTAGATAAATCCCAAGGAAGAGCACACATACCATTACGATGAACCATATTCTTGTAGGTTACTTGGTTAAGTTTGATTTCAAGGTTTTCATCCAACACAAATTCTTTTTCTCTCTTACTCCAGATTTCTGCATATTTTTTTTCCCGTTATGCAAGAGAGGGGAGGGGGTACAGAAAACAGAAAGGATGAAATTGTGTACCATATTCAATTCACTTAGAAAATGAGGATTATTAACACTTTTTACCATTATTTTCATATGTCACTAATGATTAATGTGTGGAAATTCATCATTGATCTAGAATCAATAGCACACAGTTGTAAGACTGTTTATATCTGCGTATTATTGCACCATGGGCGGATCACAATTTGATATACCAATAGTATTGGTATATCAATTTGCTTTATACCAAATTCCCAAATCACCCAATAGCAAGCAAACAACCTACTGAATATTCCCTAATCACCTAAATGGCATGCAAACAACCTATTGAAAATTCCCAAATTACCTAATGGCATCCAAACCAACCTATTGAAAAATCCCAAATAACCTAAATTGTATGTAAACAACCTACTTAAAAATCCAGGAAAATTGAGCCAGATGATCTGCATAGGAATCTTAACATGCTTACTAAAAATTTCAATGGACTTTGCAAAAAACAGTTTCTAATTAATTGTGATAACAAGGTTTTTAACAGACAAAGTGTCCACAAGTAGTACATCAGATCCTGACACAGTCTATGTGTATAGGTAGTATACGAGAACCTGACACAGTCTATGTGCACAAATAGTACATGAGACCCTGACAAAGTCTATATCCACACGCAGTACATGAAATCCTGACACAGTCTATTATGTACAAGCAGTACATGAGACCCTGACACAGTTTATGTCTACAAACAGTACATAATATCCTGACACAGTCTATGCCCAGGAGCTGTACATGAGACCTTAACTCTGTCCATATCCACAAGCAGTGGATACCATGACAAAGTCTATGTCTACAAAATACATGCCAACTGCATGAGAGGTATAAGCATAATCATTGCTATTAAAAGTGTGAAAGAAAGTGTAATTTGCATGTAAAAAGTGTAATCTACATAGTACATGCCATAATTACAGCATGTATGAAAAAAAGATAAATTTATTTTTGCTAGTAACCTGGCTCTGTAGCTGGTCAAAATTCTTGTCACAAAGGGCAAAGTCCATATGGATTAGAACCAAAATAAAAACACAAAATATACTTAAAAATTATTTATATTCATCACTGGCTTTAACTAGTCTACACCTGTTACATATGCTGAATGATCATGAATTGGAATGTTGCAATGACCATGATCATGTGCTCTGAATGCTGTATTACATTACTCTCATATTCTTCTTTTAAAGTTTGTAAAGCAGCATTGACTTGTCCTTTCTTTTTATCTGACATGTTCTGAAGTTTGAAAAATTCCATCTGCTCTAACATTTTCCATCACATAACATCCACAACTCACACTGTAAAGTGTTTCTCTTAACATCTGGCACCATTTTGTTTACAAGTAAAGACTGATCTGCTATCTAACTAGCTTATCAGTATAATGAATCTGTGAGGAAAGGTTTATATTTTGAAGAAACTAGAATTTTTCTTGGAAATGAGTCATATACAGGTGCTAATAATATCAAATAAGTAAAGTATTCTTATGATATTCTTAAGCAGCAGTCATCATGTTTAAGAATATTCTCAAACTTATAGGAGTGAATTAAAGAGATGTTAATAAAAATTACTAAAATAACTTTTCATTGCTTTATTTTTATTTTATTGCTTAATGTACCAAAAAAGCATAATCCATATACTAACAAGCATAAACGGAATTTGGTGAAAACATTCTAATGATTATGCCAAAAGGTTAATTGTTGGCATGTAGGCACCAAGCAGACCCTGACACAGACTATGTCCACAAGCAGTACATGAGACCTGGACACAATGTTTGCAAGCATTATACAGGTGTCGCTCTACAGTTCTGTATTTTGTATAGGGTTAGATTTTAAAGAAAAATAATTTCTCCTGGTTTCCTTATTGGTTATACTGGCTATTTAAAAAAAGACCTTGTATATCTTAGGCATTGTTCAAAGAACATTTATTTCCCTTTATTTTGGTGTATGATTGATGGGTGTAATATGGGTTATAGAGTATACAGCTTGCCCTTACTCCAGATGTGCACCTTTAAAAAAAAACTACTAGCTCCACTTGGTCATTTTCACTTCCTGGACTTCAGAGGTAAATTATTAAAAAAAGGGCCATTAACTTTGTTTTACATTTTTTATATTTTGTAATTCATTTTTTACACTTTCAGAAGCTGGTGTTGTCTAGTCTGGCAAAATTCATTTTCCCTATTTTAATAGCTGCTAAAGATAATGTATTCTAGACTAATTCAGACTGACTTTTGTAGCACAAGGGAGCAGTCATTCTAATTAGCTATGTGTTTAGATCATTTACAATTTCCAGAAGTACAATATCCAAAGAAATGTCAGCCACATTACATCAAAGTAGCATAGAGGTATGCCAATATTCTCTCCACTGTGCATGTTTCAAATACAAACAACTTCACCTTACATACATCACTCTCTCAAAAGTACATAATAACAGGAGAGCATCCCAACATGAGACCCTGACACAATGTCCACAAGCAGTACATGAGACCCTGATAGTCTATGTCTACATGCAGTATATGAGACCCTGAAACAGTCTACGTTCACAAGCAGTACACAAGACCATGACACAGTCTATATCTACAAACAGTATAAGAGACCCTGACAGAGCCTATGTGTACAAGAAGTACATGAGACCCTGACACAGTCTATGTGCACAAATAGTACATGAGACCCTGACACAGTCTATGTCTTTGAGACTCTGACACAGTCTATGTTTACAAGCAGTACATGAGATCCCTGACACAGTCTATGTCTACAAGCAGTGCATGAGACCCTGACAAAGTCAATGTCCTCAAACAATTCATAATACCATGAAAGTCTATGTCTACAAGCAGTATATGTATGAGACCATGACCCAGTCTAGGTCCACAATCAGTACACAAGACCCTGACACAGTCTATATCCACAAGCAGACCCTGACACAGTCTATGTCAACAAGCAGTACATGAGACCCTGATAAAGTCTATGTCAACAAGCAGTACATGAACCAGTGATTTTGTTTAATTCAGTACTACTACTTTTTACAACATTGTGATCATGTACTCACCCGATAACGTTTTACTCATGTTCATTACTACTATTTGTAAGAATCTTGTATGTACTCATCCTTGAAGCCTTGTACATATTTTATTGTAGCAGAGGATCAACTGTCGAGTTTTTAACAGCATTTGTTGTCTAAAGACATCTTATCTTGTAAACATTGTGCATTATATATATATCTGTACAAATGTCATCATATAATGATTGTAGACGGCCTCATGGAAGATTGGTCAGTTGACCAAATGAGCTTCTTCTTTAAATAGTGTCATTATTATTATTATTACTGACAGTCTATGTCTACAAGCAGTACATGAGCCAGTGACATAGTCTATGTCAATAAGAAGTACAAGAGACCCTGATACAGTCAATGTTCACAAACAATACAAAAGACCCTGACAGTCTCTATCCACAAGCTGCACTTGAGACCCTGATGCTGTCTATATCCACAAACAAACCCTGACACAGTCTTTGTCTACAAGCAGTACATGAGACCCTGACAGTCTATTTTCGCAAACAATACATAAGACCGTGACAAAGTCTATATCGACAAGCAGACCTTGACACAATGCCCATAAACAGTACAAGAGACGCTGACACAATGTCTACAAACAATGCATGAAACTCTGACAGTCTATATCCACAAGCAGACCCTGACACAGTCAAGCAGTTAATGAGACCCTGACACAGTCTATGTGTACAAGCAGAAGATCCTGACATGGTCCATATCCACAAGCAGTACATGAGATCCTGACACAGTCCATATGTACAAGCAGTACATGAGACCCTGACACAGTATATGTGTACAGGCAGTACATGAGACCCTAACAGTCTATATCCTCAAGCAGCTCATGAGATCCTGACACAGTCTATGTGTACAAGCAGTACATGAGATCCTGACATGGTCTATATTCACAAGCAGTACATGAGATCCTGACACAGTCCATATGTACAGGCAGTACATGAGATCCTGACACAGTATATGTGTACGGGCAGTACATGAGACCCTGACACAGTATATGTGTACAGGCTGTACATGAGACCCTGACACAGTATATGTGTACAGGCAGTACATTAGACCCTAACAGTCTATATTCTCAAGCAGTACATGAGATCCTGACACAGTCTATGTGTACAAGCAGTACATGAGATCCTGACATGGTCTATATTCACAAGCAGTACATGAGATCCTGACACAGTCCATATGTACAGGCAGTACATGAGATCCTGACATGGTCTATATTCACAAGCAGTACATGAGATCCTGACACAGTCCATATGTACAAGCAGTACATGAGATCCTGACATGGTCTATATCTGCAAGCAGTACACGAGACTCTGCCAACATAAGGCCAGCTGTTCAAATATATCTTCTTCAGCATACTTAGAGTACACATGAAAAAAGACATATATACAGGATAATAGCATTACTCCTAAGTCAGTCATCTTCAATTTGGATTTATTGCTTGCCTAAAAGTTCTTAAGAAATGAAATGTAATCCCATATGTACCTATATCTCTAGCAGTGATGGTAACAACTGTTATGAGTCTATATCATGAGTCTACATCTTAACTACCGATATACAGTCTACATCATATACTTATCTGGAAGAAAGAACAAGGAGATACACCTCAGCTTACTTTATGGACTTAAAAGACTTTGCAAATGAATGGAAGTTTTTTTATTCTGTACTGCTGGCTACTTAATCACTTTGGTATAAATAGCAATGTAAGGATCATAAAGCAGCCAAAGCTGCCCTGCAGTCACTCATTTCCAAAAAGAAGATTACATACATGGACTTCAAATACTGTATCAATCAGCATGTTCATCATACTTGGCAAAATATGTGAAATGAAAACTCCACAAACAAATTTCAAAACCACTATTGGTGAGAGTTATCCTTTGAAAAGAGTCAAATGGAGAGATGAGGCAGTATTGTGCTGATTGTGTACCAGACGCATATACCCGATTCATGCATACCTCACAATGGGTAAACCTTGACCAGATTGTGTGATATGCACATGTCCACTGACAGTTGAACACATTCCTTGTTAAGTGTGTCGATCTCGACTATCAGTCAGAAGCATTCTGATATCAACTGCATTAAGAATCTGTATGATAATAGACCACTCTAGAAAATCTTGGATTTTATGAGGGAATGCAGGTTGTATAAAAAGATTTTACCATATCTTTAAAGGATTTTACATGAGTTACCTTAATCTTTGACCTTTTATATACCTTTTATATAATTCAAACATTACGCTTAATATTTTATCTTGTTGTACTTCACATTTACATTTATCTGGAAGGGTTGATCTTCCTTTGAGTTTTCATGCAATTCATTTTTACATTTTTTGAACATTTACCTTTAGTTGGCACCAAAAAGCCACTACTGTGCTGACATGCCATTAAAAGTTACTTTACATATAATGAACACACTGAATCAATACGATCTTACTTGGACTAAAGGAAACTTAAGCAACAAATGTGCAGGCATTTACGACTCAGGCACAGTGACACTCTAATATCAATCATTTGAATACTCTAACCAAATAAGCCTTTCATTTAATGTGTAAAGCCTTTCATTTAATGTGTAAAGCATTCTTCTGTCTGCAATTGCCAAAAACTTGAAACAACAGAAAACTCAGCCAAAACAAATTGTCTACCAGCACTCTGATTTCGTTTTTTGAACAGAGCACAACAATCGCATTTAAATTACTAATTAAGTCAAATATTGTTGATAAATAGCATCAAAACGAATACTTATGCATTAGAAATAACATTAAAATAATACCTATATATTTGACTCTTGTACTTACCCCGAGCTTCTGTAGAACTTAAGGTCTTGTAAAAGTAAATGCAAGCATCTTTAAGAACACTGTATCGTTTGATCCAGTGTCGACTTGATCTACCAAGCTTGTAAAGCCATCCGGAGCAATCTGGTTGGCGAATGTCAAGAGCTGGTAACTGTACATTTATACTTGTAACATCCAGCCAGGAATCCTTCTGATGAGCAGAAGCATTTAATAATAATAATAATAATAATAATCATAATAACAATAATAATAGTGATAATAATAATATACCCTTGTATTTTATGAATAAAAATAAACAAAAAATATATCATCTACAACACCATGCAACAAGGTTATAAAAAACAACAAAAGTGTCCTTCAATTGATCGATAAGTGAATGTGTTTGAGAAGAAAAACTCTGGCTCATTCAATCAACATGTAAGGTCATCTTGGGTCAAATTTTCGAGAAAATTTTACATAGGCACACAACAATTGATCAAGCATGTTTATGCATATTCTGACAGCAGAAATAAGGAAACTGTATAGCAGGCAATGGGTGAAAAAGTAGTTTAGTGGATCTTTGCCTCTGGCTTTCAGTGATGCAACAATTCTGGAATATAAAATAACTCTAAACTTTTAGAGTTGCTAACTTTATCAAGTGCCCCAATGAACTTGAGTGGTTACCATTCTGTATCACCTAGTATCTTCCCAAAAACAATTATACTTTTTATGCACTATTTAAAATTTCAAAACTTTACAAACTGATTCCTTTAAGTACCACTAAAATAACTTAAAATGTTTATAAAAATCCAATGAATATTTTTAAAATCATGCAAGCTTAAAAGTTAGTCTATCCACAATATCTGAGCCTACTATGTGGTTACCATATCCACAATATCTGAGTCAACAATGTGGTTACTACATCCACAATATCTGAGCCTACAATGTGGTTACCATATCCACAATATCTGAGCCTACTATGTGGTTACCATATCCACAATAGCTGAGTCTACAATGTGGTTACTACATCCACAATATCTGATCCTACTATGTGGTTACCATATCCACAATATCTGAGCCTACTATGTGGTTACCATATCCACAATAGCTGAGTCTACAATGTGGTTACTACATCCACAATATCTGAGTCTACTATGTAGGAAATTGTCATCAATGCTCTGATGCTTTTAACCATCTTACTTAACAAAGTGGTATCACCCATGGTGGCAAGAGCTAGTGGTCCAGCCAATGCTTAACAATGTGCTATCCCTCATGCTGGCAACAGTTGGTGGATCAGCTACTGGTCATAAAGATATGTATGATGTTAAATACGCTTGATCAACACAACAGAACTATTAATTATCCTCCATGAATATAAAAGAGGCAGAGAAAAAATGTAAGATGGATGAAAGGCAAACATCTGTTTGGTGGGGGAGGGATGGGGAAGGGAGAGAAATAGAAATGAGCTGATGTATCTTTCTGTTTGCTTACCCTCTCTTTTCCTCTTTTAGATGCCTCATTCATAGCTCCAACCCATCTGCAAAATAAGGTAGCAGAGTTTGGAAACTCTTCAGTTTGACTGAATCTCTATGTCCATAAAAGATGAATAAAAAATATAGATGAATTGTAACAAAACCCCATTTCTGAATATCAGAAAATACATGACAAGGAAATTTCCAATGGTGGTATGGTTGGATTGCACATTGGAAAATATAGGTCATAGTGAATTAGTTTTTGACAATACTGTAGTACTCCTCATGAATAATTTACGTACCAAGTCATGTGACTCTACAAGCAATGTTGTCTGAGAAAATTCAGTGTTGACAGGCTGGTGAATGAACTGACTGACAGACAGACACCATCAATCCAAAAGGTTTGCAGTTGGGCCAAAAACAATAGTTTCATTTGTCTGCTTAACAAATAAACAGTTTCTAAAAAGGCAACCAAAACCATGCAATAGCCAAACCAAGAAAAAAATATTCCCCTGCCAAATGTGATGACTTTTTGGTCAAAAACAGTGGGTGTTGGATCCAAGCAGCCATAGCTACCATAAATATTTCACAAATTAATTTAACTTTGACAGGTGCATCACAAAGGTCACCACCAACAACAGTTTGCTCTGTAGGGCCTTAAAGAATGAAACTTGTGCTGGAAAAGCAAAATTCAGATATGGGCATTCAAGGGCCATAACTCCTTTTAAATGATGACATGGAATGCATGAAATCTGACTCCTTCCTGGTCTCATCAATACAAGTATCATGTAATATGTGAAGCTGATCAACATGGACCACAACCCTGTCACACATGGAGCAGACAACACACAATCCATAAAAGACACACCTACATCTATGAAACAATGTTTGTGTCAAATTAGATCAGAATGTGTTGATTAGTTCTTGAGCTTTACTCATTACAAGAAATGCACCTTGTAAAGATATCAAATTGACCAACAAGGGCAATAACTCTGTCTAGAGTGGATAAAAAAAATCTCATGAAAGGTATCTATGCTGTTTCAGATTTTAAGAGAAGAATTTGCTTGATAAGGGTGATAACTCTGTTCTAACTGTAGTAGACAAAACTGAACCCACTTAAAGTAAGTAACTCTAAACAATGTTAATTACCACAGGCCATAACTCTATCAAAATGTAGTTGATGTGACAAAACCTATAAAAGGCATATTTAGGTCTATGAGAAAATGTAAATACCAAAGAGTATAATATATTAAATGGTTCCTGATTTATGCTGGTTGAAAGGATCTGAAAATTTAAAATTAATAGAAAAAGAGCAATAATGTTGTTCAAATTGGATCTGAAATGATCAAACCCAATTACATAAAATATGCAATTCACCATCCAAATAGTATCCAATTAACTGCAAGGTTTGCAGAAATATGGTGGTTGCAAGCAGTGTGAATGGACAGCCAGCCAGCGAGATGGACTGAACGTTGATTGCCTCTGGAATTCTACATCTCGAAGCAGGGCGCTAAATATTGATCACCCGGCTGTGATTGGCATATCTTTACTTTTCTGTAAATACTGTATTATCTAAACAACTGCAAATAGTAGAATCCTTACCTTCAGGCTTATAGACAGTTGTCATAAGTTAATCAAAGACATATTAGTTTTAAAGTTGTGTGAAGCCTTGAATGAATGACTCCTTACGTAAAAACAATTAATGTTAGTACCAACATGGCAGTTGTCTACTGTGCCACTGGAATCAGGATGCAATAATTAGCATTCATCACAGCACAAGTATCATATATAAAGCATGCATCACAATGAAAGCATGTAATGCAACCATATCCCTTTCTAAAGGACGATTCCAAATATGACTTCCTGAACAGCTGTTGATGTTGCCAAGAATGATGCTAGGATGGCTGAACAAAACAGCAGGCACCCAGTGGCCAACCATCATATACAGTAGAAAGGATAAAAGTTATTTAACAATTTTTGTGATCTTTAGTTTTTTGATGTTTTACAGTATACTACTTTCTCAGAATGGCTGAAAAATCAGTGTGACTTGTACTTTTGATGTTCATCACAGCATGTGCAATATGATCAGATGGTAATATCCTTGATGTAACATCCATCGTCAGCAAGGGCTAAAGGTGGTAATATCCCTGGTGTAACACACATCATCAGCAAGAGCTAAAGGTGGTAATATTCCCAGTGTAACACACATCATCAGCAAGGGCTAATGGTGGTAATATCCCTGGTGTAACACATATCATCAGCAAGGACTAAAGGTGGTAGTATTGCTGGTTTAACACACATAATCAGCAAGGGCTAATGGTGATAACATCCCTAAGTGCAATACATGATCAGCAAGGGCTAAAGGTGGTAATATTCCTAGTGTAACACACATCATCAGCGAGAGCTAAAAGTCACTTCCATGTTTCACTGTGTCATAATCGATCTGTAACACATGCTCACATGCCAGCTCATGAGTTGTTCTATTAAAAGCTTTTCAAACTTGCTCTACATAACAAATTAATGTAAATATTAAGAATTTAAAAAGATTTTACAAAATAGTTTCCATTTCTATCAAACTTTACTGTATATAATGGTACAAAGACAATACCACACATGACAGTACCTAGTCATTGTTTCTCGTGAATCTGCCATGAAGTGGTAGATTTTGGAGCAATATTTCTCTGCCTTGAAGCAGTTCTTATTTAGGTCACCATGCCGGGAAATGACATATCCTGTCAAGGGGATGGCTCCCAATGGATCTTTGTCCTGAAAGACAATATAGAAAAGAACAACATGGTACCGTTTACAAATAATATGTATTACATAATTATGCTCAAGATGAACACATTCAAGATAAGCATAGACCCAGATCTGCCAATACCTACAGCATTTCTCCCATGATAAGACCTGGTAAACAGCCTATTAAATTGGGTCAAAAAGTAGGAGGTTGGCTTACATTCAGGTAGAGATATATTAAGCAAATATTTGCCAATATTTGATAACATGTACATTATATGCATGCCCTTTGTTAAACAACTGCTCTAGGTAGGTAAATGGTTAGGCATGAGTACTGACCAATGGGTCTCAATGGCCATCACCTTAGGTAAAGTTGTGCAGTCTTGAACTAAACATACTGTGAAGAAACCATTATTTTTTTCACTGGACTTACCCTGAAATTAATCTTTGACCAATATAATACCCCCAAAATCAACAAATTTCTACCTTACATAAACTGCAGCCTATCCACAATGTTTGGTGAAGAAACCTACTGTATATACTCGCATATAAGCCAAATAATTAGGGGGAAAAAAAGCCCTGGATGTAGGAGGGTTAGCTTATCCATGGGCCAATGTCCAAACTTGACAGATTTTAAGTCTTTTTGTTGACTCAACTGTAATGGATGTAAATCTTGGGACATGAAAAAATAATTTTTTTACGTGTCCTAAGACATATGCATGTAAAATCATTTTCGGTGACCCAACACTTATTAAACTGTTATAAAGTACTATGATTGATTTTGTTATTATTTTGCATGTGCATATTTTCTGATTTCTCCAACACGAAATTAAATAAAGGTAAATTCAGACTTCATAATTTGTGGGCTGGCTGAGTTTACCCGGGAGACCAGGCTGAACTATAATGATCAGTACTTACACAGTGCAAAGCATGCATAGCGTCACTTAAATTCTTATTTATTCCCAAACATATTAGATGCAGATTTTGCTTTATTCATTGTTTCGACCAAACTGCATTCTTCTAGACAACATTTCAGTCAGTCCTTAATAGCTGTTTCATTTACGTTGAATCACATGCTCACAAGTTACTCATTTTCAATGATATAAGCGATCCTACAAACTGAGGTAATATTTATGAAAAGATATGCACATTTAATTGTACAAGGCACATAACCAGCATAACTTACATGATCACAAGGAGTTGTAATAATAAAGGCTAAAATTCTCATTATAATCAACTAAGATCATCATCAATCTACTTTAGTTTTGTGTTTTGGCTGAACATCATAACTTTCCACACAATGGAAAGCTTGATGTTTCGGCATCTCATTTGTTGACAGTTGGCCTGAATTGTCTTTCGTTTTCCGACAGCAATACAGGTCAGTTAATCATTAAAACCCTGAAACAGGTTTGTGTTAAGAGGGAATTTTGACCGGCAACTACACCTGTACATTGATGTGTAATTGCCTTTCATTCACTAGCACGATTACCGTAGTTCTGTAAAATGGTGTGTAAGGCATACCTGTAAACTTTTCAAAATCCAAGTAGGGAGACTGAATAAAAAAATAGAGAGATTGGGACCTAAAATTGGGAGGTTTTTCATGATATTTTTAAAGCCTTGGTTTCACTAAATATTGACCAATCTTCCAGGTCCAATATGCATGAAATTTGCAAAGGACGTGCTGTTTTTCCCTGTGACACCCTTATTTTCACCCAGGACATGCTCTATTTTCATATTCTGGTCAGCTGTGGCCAAACTGCACATCAGTTAAAGATTAGTATTAAATAAACAAGCAAGAAAGCCAATCAAGTAATTAAAAGTTAATCCTGCTTACTGATGCAACTATTTTGTGAAAACGACTGTACTTCCGTCATAATTCAAAGAAACCATGTTCTACACTACTGTGTTATGCAAGCATCAGCAATTGATTGGCAAATAAAGGATTCCCAATTTTGTTGAACTAAAGGTACCTAACTAGGCAGCCTCACAGTACCGTACATGTGGCAACTATTTTCCCCTCGTATATGTGACCTTATTTCCTTATTGTCAACTCGTAAGGCATTTAGTATTGTTTACTATAAAACATATGTATTCTGAATTAGTCTTTTGAGGACACATATGCTGCGTGTTATGTATTTTCATTCCTTCTTTTAATTTAACGATGGTAATTAACGTTCATATATAAGGTATAAAAATGCCAGGTGTTCACTCGTGTAAGTTTTTTTGGTGGGTATGGCGCTATAGCATATGGAGTTACAGCATTCATAGTGATCATTCTTGGGATTGAAATTAATTGTCGACAATTTTATTGTTATGGTTTATTTTTCATTCTGGTTTATTTTCTGATTTTTTTATTCTTGTAGAGGTAAAAAATCCTAAATTTACATGAATAATATTTAAACTTAACATTCTATTTATTGAAGAAGCAAATTCTTTCAAGTAATTATTTTGTCACAACAATATTCACAGGTGATAAAACAGAAAATGGCTTCCACAGACTGCATACGATATATCTATTTATGTAGGACTTTGTAGGATAAATGAAAATCGAAGCCATAATATAATAATTGGGAGTTCTCTGCAAAAATCGGCAGATGTTATGAAATCTGGAGGTTGGCATGGAACGACCCTAAGAATCAGGGGTTTTTTACCTCTGGGCATGAGAGTTGACAGGTATGGTGTAAGGTCACTTACATCAAAGCAAACAACAACTCAGCTTTTATGGCATTAGCATAATTTTTGAAGCATTATTTCTGAAACTTCATTATTTTATTTTGGAGATATCATTAAAGTTTAGTGCAGTGGTGCCCATGATTCGACTCCAAGGGATGTACTTCATTCAGCACATATTTAAACCTAGAATGTACATGCAGTGGCACCATTATGTAAATGTGTTCAGTAGCCTAATTGCGAGAGTTGAATCAAACTGTTTTGTTGTTCATTGTGTTGTCATAGTTGGATCACATTTTTATGAGTTAGGTATTTACAATTTCAAGGCAAAATAAAAACGTAATTACTGGTGCATTGATATAAAATGTCCAATGCAATAATGCATAAACAAACAATAATTGAGTCAAAGAGAGTAGTAGTGTTACAGTAACTCGTGAATGCTCAATTCTTGTCATTGCTGGATCAAGTTATACACAAATCTAAATTAGACAGAAACAATAAGAAAACAGAAAATTAAATAAATTATTTTTCAAACAAGTTTATACCATTTCTTTTTAATAATTACAGATGCCAACCTGAGAGAAGTATACTTGTAATTTATGTTAATATAAGTTTACCTAAATAAATGCATTTATAACTTACTGTGTGCATCTTATGATGCCACGGAGTTGTGGGTAAGCTTATATGCAGGCCATGCACTTTTTAGTGTTTATACCTATTCAATTGGGGGGGGGGGTCAGCTTATACGTGAATGGCTTATACATGGTATTCTAAAATATCAGTTCTTGTGCAAAAAGCAATTTATCAAAACCTATTCTAAAATATCAGTTCTTGTGCAAAAAGCAATTTATCTTTGAGTCACAAAGTTCCTGACCGATGACCCCAACACCAACAGGCCTCTTTCTTACTTTAAGTGCAAGCCCTCCACAAAACTTTGGTCAAGGTAGTGGTCAAAAACTTGAATTATTTAAAAAAAACAAACTTGCTCTTCTTTTATTCATACTGACCCTGACCTTTTCACCATCAAACATAAGGCTATTTTCTTACCCCAAGTATAAGCTAGCCACAAACTTTGGTGGATGAAGGCATACAGCTCATAATTTAAGTATTTGTACAGAAACCATTTTTTAGTTTTCTACTAGAGACCTTGATCTATGACTTTTTGCTCCCAAGAAAACACAGCTTCTTTCTTACTCCAAGTGCAAATCTCCTATGGGGTTTAGCTCAGGTCCGTGTTGTAGAACTAAAGTTACTGCATGAAAACTATTTTTCTTCTTTCAGTCACAGTGACTTTGATCTTTGAGCATTTTACACCAGATGCAAGCATTCCAAGAGGTTTGGGTTAAGGTAGATTGAATAAAACTATTTTGCAGAAACAAGAAGGTAAAAGACCTGGTCCAACAGACCGTGAGTAGTGTGAAAACAAAATGATAACAGATCAGGACCAATAGACTTAAACTAGTGTGGAAACAAGGAGGTAACAGACCAGGACCAATAGACTCAGAGTAGTGTGAAAACAAGGAGGTAACAGACCAGGACCAATAGACTCAGACCAGAGCTCTTCTTGGGCAAATCAACTCTGAAATATTGCGACTCCTGCCCACTTCGTGAATCATGCAAAAATAGCCCTCCACAAGCTATTTGTAAATAACATTAGTGTCAATATTTCTCTCCTTCAGACATGTTATCTGACCATGCAAAGATGTAATGTCTGATTTTATGCTCTCCATGGACAATACAACTGTCTTCAAATGTAAAGTTAATTCACTTCACCCTTGTTCTCTTACCC
The DNA here is from genome assembly GCA_016617855.1 of Megalonaias nervosa. NCBI lineage: Eukaryota > Metazoa > Mollusca > Bivalvia > Unionida > Unionidae > Megalonaias > Megalonaias nervosa. The sequence continues at coordinate 93,160 of JAECUM010001431.1, forward strand.
CACATTCATGGCCAGTCATTCTCAGCCCATGCTGCACCAAGTAAGTCCATGGTTGTCTTCCCTGGCTATGCACATTTCATCTCATTCAATGTATTGTCACATTACTTCACTCACTTCACACTGCTCTTCTCTCACAAGCAGTGGTGAATCCACAGCTTATGCAGTGCTAAGCTAGAATGGACATGGGTGACATTGATCTGGCAGCATAGTACTTTGGTTATCTCCCCTTAAAATGCATATTTCATCATATTGAATTTATTATCGCTATACTTCACTCAGTTCATAGTGCTCTCTCACACCAGCTGTGGTGCATCCTCAGCATATGCAGTCGTGAGCTGTAACTGACACATGTGAAATTCATCTTGGGAGTATAGTCAGGGCTGTGGTTCTCTTCCCTGACTAGGCAGATTTCATTTAATACCATGTACATTTTGTCTCAATACTTCAATTATTTCATAAAAAGGCTTATCTTCCAGTTTACTGTTGTTATTAATAAATTGCTTCCCTTTTGTATTCTTTAATTAAAATAATATGTCACAAAGCAGTTTCACCAAAGGGCAACATCTGACCATATATGTTGCCTTTTATAATGAAGTACATTATACACAGAAATACAAAATGTAGAGACCGTTCTGGTGGCCTAGTGGTTAGAGTGTTCGCCTTGGATGCAGGAGGTTGTGGATTCGATCCCCGGCCGAGTCATACCAAAGACTTGTAAAAATGTTACTAACAGCTTCCTCGCTTGGTGCTCAGCATTAAGAGGTTAGTATTGGGACTGGTCGGCTTGGTATCAGGATAATGTGACTGGGTGGGACATCATGCTACATGTCTGCTGCATGATGCCCCAGTGCTAGACATCACTATAAACTGCCACAGTTGCAGACATCGTAGCAATATGACTGAAAAATTGTTAAAGCTACGTTAAAAAATCCAAATCACTCACAAAATGTAGAGGGATCCATGGCCGTAACTGCCCTATAACAGTCATTACAATTAATTTTCAAGCCACTGGCACACTGGGCCAGCAAATGTCCTAAATGTACTGGTCAAACTAAATTTCAATGGCCTTAAGAAAAGTCAAAATATTATGCTTACCATAGTATTTTCTCATAATAAATGAAAACTGATTTTAACTAAATATATACTGAGAAAATCATTACAGTTTTCTGATTTATTCGGTCCAAAAAATATATCATAGACTTAACAAGTTCTTCTGACATCTCCGTTTCATGTGTGTGTGTCTGATTTGGATTTTTAATGTAGCTTTAACAATTTGTACAATTCTAAATTTATAACCAGTTTGTCATATTCTCTTGGTTTCATCTGAATAAACACTAAGATGCTGCACTATCTGCAAGGTCTTGAGGATTAAAATAATGAATTTATACCAAAATAAATCCTGTCAAGCATGAAATTCAGGTCAAAGTAATCTAGCCTTTGGTATGCCCAAGTTATTTTCTTTGAAATACAAATAAATACTAATTCTCATGAGTGCTGGTGAAACAGGGTTCAAGGTACTGAGGGTGCAATAAATAGAAATCTAAAAATACAAAAGTTACTTGTGCATAAAGATTTAGTAGCCTGACTTAATTCCATTATGGTTGAGCTACTTTTAATGGGATGTACCCACATAAAGATTTAGTAGCCTGACTTAATTCCATTATGGTTGAGCTACTTTTAATGGGATGTACCCACATAAAGATTTAGTAGCCCGACTTAATTCCATTATGGTTGAGCTACTTTTAATGGGATGTACCCACATAAAGATTTAGTAGCCTGACTTAATTCCATTATGGTGAGCTACTTTTAATGGGACTTACCCACATAATGATTTTCATTGGTGTGGGTAAAATAGGGTCCTAGACATTGAGGGTGGAAATCAACGAGCAACTGAAAATATTAAAAAAATCACTAAAGAGTACAAACTGGATTAAATTGACCAACATTTGGTATGGCCAAGTTAATTTCATTGAGATGCATCCAGATACCAATCTTCATAAAAGCAAGTACAGTAGGGTCCAACAAATGGGGGTATAATGAATGAACCACTGAAAATACACACGTTACTTAAGCACACAAAATTAGGTAACACTTAATTTTGGTATAGTTGAATTATTTTTGTCAAGCTGGATTACCATACTAATTTTCATGAGTGTACATGTTAGAAAAACCCAAGATCTGAAAGTGAAACAAACAAATAGCTGAAAAACTCCTGTCAATCATGCATGCAAATTAGGCCAGTGACTAATTTTGTTAGGCTAGGTTACTTTTCCTGAGATACAGCCACATACTGTTTTCATTAAGTGTTGGTGAAATAGAATTTGAAATATTGAGGAGGTAATGAAACACTGAAAGGACAATGAGAAACAAACAAATGGACAAATATGTAAAATACTACCATATCCTCCCAACTATGTTCACAAGGGGTTAAAAAAACTTTCATGACACTGCTTGATTTTCCATGCTTTTTCTCAATTATGATAATGATGGCTTCCTGTATTCCTGCAAACTGGCACTAACAATACATATAGCCATGAGGAGATTAATTTGATAAACCCAGCACAATATGTGTAAAAATCAGTGTAACTAAGCCATCACTAATATCTTTTAATATATAGCTCAATTAAGTTTATTATGGGGCTATTGGACTATTTCTCTGTTTCAGAGTGACAGCTGAGCTTGGTCATGAGTGAGCTGTCTGAAATTGGGCATCAGTGTGCCCTCTTTATAACAATATCCACTACAAAAGCAATAAAAGTGTACCATTTTATCACTAAGGCTGCTTGACACTGAGGTATGATCAAAACATCATGCAGTATTTTGAGTGGTTTTTGCATGTGTATATCCACATTATAATTGGTTTTCATCAGCTATGAACTATTAATCAAATGGAATAAAATAATATGTTTGAGAATTACTCCCTTCCAGTAATGCCATTCATGGAAGCTATGTAAGTGTACTGTGTCATATGAAAGTCACCTAACAGTGGGGTACAATGTATTAGAATTATGTAACATAAAGGGATCTATAACTTTAACTACTTTATAACAAGTTATAAAATGACCGTATTATTTTGAGAGAATTTATAGCTAGTGACCACTGTAATGAAGTCCATTACCATACCTGTATAACATATGGGGCATCATTACACTGACAGGCTATATAGTGAGTAACCAATGTAATGGAGTTCATGTCCATACCTGTATTGTATACAGGGCATCATTATACTGACAGGCTATACAGTAAGTGATCAGTGTAAAGGAGTTCATGTCCATACCTGTATTGTATACAGGGCATCATTATACTGACAGGCTATACAGTAAAGGAGTTCATGTCCATACCTGAATTGCATACATGGCTTTATTACTCTGACAGGCTATATAATGAGTGATCACTATAATGAAGTCTATTGTCATACCAATTAAATATTGGGTAGCATTACACTGACATGCCTTACAATGAATGACCACTGTAATGGCATCCAACCATGACCATACCTGTATTACATATGGGGTAGCGTTACACTGACATGCCTTACAGTGAATGACCAGTGTAATCGCATCCAACCATGACCATACCTGTATTATATATCTGACCAGTGTAATCGCATCCAACCATGACCATACCTGTATTATATATCAGGGAGTATTACACTGACATACCTTATAGTGAATGAACACTGTAATCGCATCCAACCATGACCATACCTGTATTATATATGAGACAGCTTTAAACTGACATGCCTTATAGCGAATGAACACAGTAATCGTGTCCAACCATGACCATACCTTTATTATATATCAGGGAGTAATACACTGACATGCCTTATAGTGAATGACCACTGTAATCACATCCAACCATGACCATACCTTTATTATATATCAGGGAGTATTACACTGACATGCCTTATAGTGAATGAACACTGTAATCGCATCCAAACATGACCATACCTGTATTACATATGGGGTAGCATTACACTGACATGCTTTACAGTGAACGACCACTGTAATCGCATCCAACCACAACCATACCTGTATTACATATGGAGTAGCATTACACTGACATGTCTTATAGTGAATGACCACTGTAATCGCATCCAACCATGACCATACCTGTATTATATATCAGGGAATAATACACTGACATGCCTTATAGTGACTGAACACTGTAATCGCATCCAAACATGACCATACCTGTATTACATATGGGGAATCATTACACTGACATGCCTTACAGTGAATGACCACTATAATGGCATCCAACCATGACCATACCTGTATTACATATGGGGTAGCATTACACTGACATGCCTTATAGTGAATGACCACTGTAATTGCATCCAAACAAGACCATACCTGTATTACATATGGGGTAGCATTACACTGACATGCCTTATAGTGAATGACCACTGTAATCGCATCCAAACATGACCATACCTTTATTATATATCAGGAAGTATTACACTGACATGCCTTATAGTGAATGACCACTGTAATCGCATCCAAACATGACCATACCTGTATATCAGGGAGTATTACACTGACATGCCTTATAGTGAACGACCACTGTAATTGCATCCAAACATTACCATACCTATATTAGATATCAGGGAGTATTACACTGACATGCCTTATAGTAAATGAACACTGTAATCGCAATCAAACATGACCATACCTGTATTATATATCAGGAAGTATTAAACTGACATGCCTTATAGTGAATGACCACTGTAATTGCATCCAATCATGACCATACCTGTATTATATATCAGGTTGCTTTAAACTGACATGCCTTATAGTGAACGAACACTGTAATCGCATACAAACATGACTATACCTGTATTGTATATGCAGCAGAATTATACTGGAAGGCTTTATAGTTAATGACCACTGTAATGGCATCAACTACTATACCTGCATTACATACATGGCAGCATTCTAATAACAGGCTTTATAGTAAGGGATATCTGTGAAGATATTTTTGTATATAAGTTCCATTGTAAAATTTCCAACCTGTTGTGTTTTATAGTAATACAGGCAGTTGTCTTGTCGGAGGATGAAAAACCGCTTTTTCCAGCTGCGCAAAATGCTGGAACTGCTGAGCTTCGACAATGTCCCTGTCATGACAGGCATCTGAAGGTCACGGACTGTATTGATGTTACTGCTTGCCACTTCCAGTTCCAACTGCTTTCCATCTACAATGACAGCAAGTGTATCAATACCATATTTTTCCAATAAAAAATGCATGGGCTAGTTTGTAACTTGCCTGAAAAATGTGAAGTGGGTTTGCCATAGGTTTTAAATTCTACATAACTGAAAATTTAACAAAACTTTCCAAATGGAGAGGCCAGAAATGGATTATCATAAGGCTCAGGCTTACATGGAAGAATTAAAGTAAACACAGCTAACATAAATGTATCCTCTGTGGTCGTCACCTTAAGAGCTGCTATTTGCTTTGGATCTTGAGAACATACAAAATGGGATAAAACATGAGTGGTTTATTTGTGTAATTTTTTTATGTTTCCTTGTAAAGTAACCTACCTTTTACTGATGTTACTAACATTACCAAAGGGCACAGAGTGCAATGGAAATAGTGCATGATACACTGTATATTGTCAAAACTTGAAAAGACCTGTTAGAAATCATACAAATATCAGGATATGTTGCAGCTGTGTTGCAAAATACATTTGTATAAGAAATCATATAATCAACAGCTCTGTCACAAAATACAGCTGTATTAAGACAATCATTCAACCAACAGCTCTGTGACAAAATACTGTATACAAGACTCTCATTCAACCAACAGCTCTGTGACAAAATACTGTATACAAGACTCTCATTCAACCAACAGCTCTGTGACAAAATACATCTGTACAAGACACATTCAACCAACAGCTGTGACAAAATACTACTGTATAAGACTGTCATTCAACCAACAGCTACATGATAAAATACAGCTGTGACAAAATAGACCTATACATGACTACCATTCAACCAACAGTTCTGTGACAAAATACATCTGTATAATACAATTATTCAACCAACAGCAATATGGCACATACAGATGTACATTCACAAAATGAATGTCAACCTGCTTACAAGAGTTCAAAGGTTAAAGGTTAAATGGCTAAATTGTGTTAATACCTTTTTGCATTAGCTGAATAATTTCAGCATGGCTACATCTGAGCACATTGACCTTATTTATGGACACAATGATCAGACCTGTCTCAACACCAGCCAATGCTGCAGGACTCCCTGAAATTAAAGCGGTCATTTAAGCAAAGAGAGGCAGTTATCAAAGTAAGCTAAGAAGTTTGTAAGCAAATAGAAAGAACTGATTTGTGAGTCAAGAAAAGATACCGTAATTACGCTGATATAACCCCAACCTAACCATAAACAGAATGCCATCATATAATGTTGTATCTGCTTTCAATCACAAATAGAATGAACCACACAGACCCTGACCTGCTGAAATACTCACTTTGATACTTGCACACAATTGGATCCAACTGCAGAGACCAGGATCTGTCATCATATAATACACTGGTTGATCTGGGTCTATGCAGTTTGTAAGGAGTAATCAGCAGAACACAGACCCTGATCTACCAGCTCATTATGAAACACAGAGTCTATGTTGTTTGCAGTTGGAACTGGCCTATATTCAAGTATATACAACATATGATGACATCTGAGGCAAGATGTTCACAGTTTGGTTGTGTTATGCTCATTAAAATGTTACAGTATAGTGAATTGCAAGAACAGATGCTGTTATTACAGGAATTTTCTTTATAGTAACTGTATAATAAATATCTCAAAATCAGAAAGTACCAATCATTTCAGTTTATTACTTTGAATTTTATTTCTGACAGATCAAAATTTTTCACCCTAACTTAAACCCAATCACCCTGGAAAATTCCTGTATTTAACTATATTCCCATTCGTGGTTGCCAAATTTGCCATTTGCTTCTAATTTCGCAGATGGCTAATAAATTATTAAAAATAGTGGCTACTGCTTCCTCCTTCTTTGTAAACTTTAAAAACAAATTTATTTTCATTACCACCAGAGTTAGACTGTTTACATAATTTTGGATACTTCTGAAATATTGTAGTGGGAACAAAGTATTATGAATAAGGGTGCATTATGGCAAAAACTGATGAGCAATGAAAGCAGGTATAGCTTATTAATAGAACAGATAAATTCCACACACATAGTAATATTAGCATTGGGAATGGAAGGATGGAAGAAACACAAACAGAATACAATGACTGGATTTGGAACCAAGAGGACATGAAAGATGATGCACAAACTTATCCCTACCGACTTATCAACAAATTTCAATCAAACATAGATAATCAATCAAATTAGTGGAAAGCTCCTAATCAATGAAATTAGTGGTAAAATGTCCGGTAATACTTTGCACAATATGGATATGCAGCATAGTTACTAAAACACTGACTGTTTTACTCAGAGTCCAAGGAAAGAGAACTCTGACATATCTAGGTGGTTTACTGTATATACTCATATATTTCAAACTGTAAAGATCCCTATCTTTCACTGTATATTGCACTAGCAGTTCTTGGTATATGTAGATTGTTAGGAGTAATCAGTAGAACAAACAATGCAGACCCTGACCTGCCACTGCATAAAATGGTATAGCAGGGTCTATGTTGTTTGCAGTTCAAATGGGACACAACTAATATGTAAGTATGTACACTAATATGCAGAAATTCATGTTGTCATAATTAAGTAAATTTCTGCCTGATTTAAGGAAGCTTTTAAATATGGTATCAACCTTAAAGGTTACCAGTATTAAAACAATCACCTGTCTTAAACAAAACTTGTCAAGGTTAGGTACACTTAATTACAGCACAAAAGATCTATTAAGCAGTCACCTGTCTTATGTGGTCAAGTCTCAATAATCACAGATATCAATTATTCCAGATATGTTTGCTTAGGACAGATTTGGCTGCACACACCAAAGTTTCTTTTTGAAATGTTATATTTGTCTCCAATGTTTGAAAAGATTTTCAATTTTAAAGACAATGCAGGGTTTTGAAATATGCAGTAGCAAGCTGCAGACTGGTCATCTGTCTTATGATTTTGCCACATAGTAAAAGATATGGTAGCAGTATTTTGCCAACAAAAAAGTATAAATCTGGTTGATGACAGTCTGGCTATTTAGAGATTAACACCTTAATTGGACAAAAAGTTGATATTGACGTTGATTACAGATGACAGTGACCTGCAAACAGACTTTTCCAAGAGATGTTCTTAGACTAATGAGAAATCAAGAGCCCATTTATGAGATTCATGAACTACACACTAAAAATAATTGATAGTAATCAAAGATAAGACCATTTCCTCCTTTGAACTGATGAGTGTTGAAACTATCTCCGATATTCTTCAGCAAAATCAAGATTTTTGAATTAGCTGCTGTGGATTTCAGATTGGCATCATTTTCAATTCACACCAAGAAGACATCATAAGAATCATTCTGATGGAAACCCCATGTTGATATAACCATCCATTCAGGAGGAGTAGTGATAACAAGATTTTCAAGATTGCTGCTGTGGTGGCCATACTGGATATCCAAGCATTTTCATCTAGGACAAAGTAGACCATGTGATGAATGTGAGTGTCATGTTTCATAGCAATTCTCTGAGTAGTTTGGAAAGAATAGCTACAACAAACATGAGTTAATGGACAGATGGATGACAACAACAAACATGAGTTAATGGACAGATGATGACAACAACAGACAAACCTATATACAACAAACATGAGTTAATGGACAGATGGATGACAACAACAGACAAACCTATATACAACAAACATGAGTTAATGGACAGATGGATGACAACAACAGACAAGCCTATATACAACAAACATGAGTTAATGGACAGATGGATGACAACAACTGACAAGCCTATAAGCTCTTCTTGTCTATGACCAAGAGAACTAAAAAATATCTGTATGTAAGTATTGGGGTTAATGACACATCAACACAATGCTGGCTATACAGTGCCAAATAAATTTAGGCATTCCTTGGTATAAACCTAACTCTTTTAAAAAGTCCAAGACCTTGTCTACTGGGCCTATTTTATGCCTCAACCTGACTGGAAGATATATTTGTCAAGACATTTTGCTACTAGATATTCAAGTACATAAACAAAAATTGATACTTTCTTCTTTAAATTTAGATTTACACTGATATGCAATATCCTGTATTCATCTGTGCATGACACAGATCTAACTGATATGTAATATCCTGTATTCACCTGTACATATCTAACTAATAACCATATATACCCAGCTGTAGTCACTGTAAAAATACAGATCCAGGTCACTATATCATGTACTATATCCTGTTTTCACTGTGCATGACATATATCTGTTTGATAACCTTTCACTCCCAGATCTGTTATCGCAAAATGCACCTAATGCAGATCCAGGCCTAGGTTGTTTGGTTTGAGTCATAAATGAACAAATAAAGAGCCAGGCATATTTTGTCCAAAACAACTGCACTTGTGTCTGCATTTTCAGAAGACAATCTCTACTTCTATAAAATCAATATGGAACTCATTACGGATACCAAATACTTTATGTTTTGATGGGATCTTTTTTCTTCCTTTTTTCCTTTATTCATCAAAAGCTGCACTGACTCAGTTGTTGGCATGAGAGACTTGTGACTAAAACTGTGAGGGTTCAATTCCTACAATCTAATTAACCTGGGTCCAATACTTTGGTGTTTCCGTCCAGAAGGCATTTTACTCCAACTGAAAAGTTGGCAGTCAATAAGTTAATTGTGTTGCTATACCATAAAACACAAAACCAACCTAAACCAAGTGTTTAATCAATCCCTCAGCGTTAAATATTTTCGGTCAATAAAGAAATTTGAAAAGCAAATTAAGCCATAAATGCATATCTCAAAAAGACTTATCAAGCTGAGGAATATAATTCTGAATATGTCCAAAAAATCTACAATCCATCAGTCATCTATCACGTTTTCCACATCTATAGTAAATATCTGCTGTCCATTAGTTATCTATCACTTTTTCCACACCTACATTGAAAATCTGCAGTCCACCAGTCATCTATAATTTTTTCCACATCTACATTAAAAATATGCAGTCTGTCAGTCATCTATCACTTTTCCACATCTGCATTAAAAATCTGCAGTCCATCAGTCACCTGTCACTTTTTGCCACATCTACGCTTAAAATCTACAGTCCATCAGTCATCTGTCACTTTTTCCATATCTACACTGAAAAATCTGCAATCTGTCAGTCGTCTGTCAGTTCTTCCAGTTATGATGAAAAACATCATAATACAAAAAAGTGTGGTCAGCTTGATGTGGGTATAATCTGCTGATACAATATTTGAAAGCAAATGTTGGTTCATGCTGTGCTATATGGACTAGTAAATACACTAATGAGCTGGAAAAAGAGGAGTTGATAATTCAATTAGGGATGACCACTTCTGAAATACTGCAAGTTATTTTTTAACCACTAATATTTTTACAAAGATAATGGGTCGGGCAATCAAAACTTACAAAAAACAAATTCAGGTTAAAGTGGATGTCATATCAATGGCAATAATGTAATGACCACATAAGCTGTTTGGTAAGCATTCATTTCACCAAAGCATACTAGCTTAAAGGGCATGGATAAATAACAATGAAACCTGTTAATTCAAACATACCTGAAATGAGAAATAAATTAGTCATATTATTACACATAAAAATAAATTTAAAACTACCTAATTAACAAAGAATTCTTTTACATCATAAACAAAACTTTGCGAATATGATTGGTTAATTATATATATATATATATATATATATATATATATATATATTGCTTAAAATTATTCATGAGGGGTGTAAGAAATACAACATGATGATAACAAAGGCTTTGCGACTTATAAGTTGGGTGTAAGTAAGTCATATGATGACTGGCAACACACAACTGGGTAAAATGAATGAAATGCACACAAGGATTCAAAAGTTGCAATGCAGATGTCTAATTTGTGATCCAAAGTATATGAAATGACTTTATTATATATATATATATATATATATATATATATATATATATATATATATATATATATATATATATAAGGGCTGGCATGAGGCAATATGGGACCTTGTGCAAAACAGAGATCTGGAGCCCCCCTCCTCCGCTGATCATTAAAATATTTGCTGATAAGAAAGCTCGTAGAAAATTGAGTGTGTGTGTGATTTAGATTTTTAGTGTAGCTTTAACAATTTTTCAGTCATATCGCTACGATGTCTGCAATGTGACAGTTTATAGTGATGTCTAGCACTGGGGCATCATGCCGCAGACATGTGGCATGATGTCCCACCCAGTCACATTATCCTGACACCAGGCCGACCAGTCCTAACACTAACCTCTTAATGCTGAGCGCCAAATGAGGCAGCTGTTAGTACCATTTTGTCAAGTCTTTGGTATGACTCGGCTGGGGTTCGAACCCGCAACCTCCCGCATCTGAGGCGGTCGTAGGAAATTGATGCGTTATGACCAAATAAAAAGATCTTCATAGGAAGAAAAGACGAAAAGGTTTTGTTTCATTTTATCTTCCTAGTCTGATCTTTTGTGCCCTGTTTCTTCTCCAATTTGGTGCCCCTCATCTTCGCACACCATGGTTCTGACGTGGTATCCCTATCTACACCTTGATGGATCATTCAGATATTTTGATGCTACAGGTCTGAGAAATTCATTCAATGCGGCAGCAGTCCACAGCATTCAATCAAAATCAAGTTGTTCAAATCTGAACACTGCTCTTACAAGATCAAGACAAGGGTAGCACACAACTGGAATGGACTCATAAATAAGTAATCTTCTACTGCCAGTCCATGTTTGTACATCTTTTCCCTCAAATACACCTGTAATGGCTTCTCTCTGGTATATAATCATACTTTCAATGTTAAACTTACAAGGTATCCTTTTGAAGTCAATTGCTTCCACAATTTTTGGCCAATGTACAATGTACCACTGTTACAAACTACTGGTTAGTTTGCATTACATACTAAGGGAGACAACTCATGAAATCCAATAGATCTCACTATGATAAAACTCTGAAATATCTGAACGATCTGCCAAAGTATAGATAGGGTTAAGACATCAGAACCTTGGCTAGCAAAGATTGGCACCCCTCTGAAAACAGGTCTCTGTGCAAGCATGCTGCTCACACATTGCTTGTATTGACCCTGATTTTATATATATATATATATATATATATATATATATATATATATATACACACATTTTGTCAGTCATTCCACAGAAATTTATTCAACCCATGGGAGGTAACTGGTACAACTAGTCCACTGTGTGTAAATATGAGTCACTTGAAGAAGGGGCTGTTGCTCTAGAGTCCATAAAGAATTTCCATGAATTCAAGATAAGACTATGTATCCTTTCTAACTGCTGAGTATTAATACTTAATTAAATATCACCTAGGATAAAGCAAACATCATTAGGAGACTTTGGGTGAAAACCTCATACTGATATGACCATCCATTCAAGTGAATCTGTAACAAGATTTTCAACATGTTTTCATTCAGGACCAACTAAATAATGTAACTACTCTTCTGTGAAATCCAATGTCTATATGGCTATCCATTAAGAAGGAGTAGCAATGATAATCCCATGTCTATGTGGCTATCCACTGAGAAAGAGTAGCAATGATAATCCCATGTCTATGTGGCTATCCACTGAGAAGGAGTAGCAATGATAATCCCATGTCTATGTGGCTATCCACTGAGAAGGAGTAGCAGTGATAATCCCATGTCTATGTGGCTATCCACTGAGAAGGAGTAGCAATGATAATCCCATGTCTATGTGGCTATCCACCGAGATGGAGTAACAATGATAATCCCATGTCTATGTGGCTATCCACTGAGAAGGAGTAGCAATGATAATCCCATGTCTATGTGGCTATCCACTGAGAAGGAGTAGCAATGATAATCCCACGTCTATGTGGCTATCCACTGAGAAGAGTAGCAATGATCAGATTTTCAAAATGACTGCCATGGTTGCCATAATAGATGCCAGATCAGCCCATGTTTATTTAGTACCAACCAAACAACATATCAAGTCTTCTGGCAAATTCATAGGATGTAGAAGGAGTAGCAATAAGAGTTTAAAGATGGCTGCCGTGGTGGCCATATTGGAGATCAAATATTTTCAAGAAGGCTGCCGTGGTGGCCATATTGGAGATCAAATATTTTCAAGAAGGCTGAAGTAGTGGCTATATTGGACCTCAGATATGCACCATTTTCATTTAGGATCAATAAGACTTCATAACAAAAGCGTAAGTGAAAACCAAATGTTGATATGACCATCAATGCAGTGGAAAAACAATAACCCAATAAAAGGATTTATCAACTGTCCAGGCATTTTCATTTAGGACCAACTAGACATCATACGAGGTGCACTGGTGATAATCCCATGTCAATATGATGTTCTATTCTGGAATAGCAATAATAACATTTTCAAGATGGCTGCTACAGCAACCATGTCAGATTTTAGATCAGCACCATTTTCATTTAAGATCAATTAGACACCCTTTTAGTACAACTCCCATGATGAGTAACAGTTATGACAAGATTCAACAAATGGTTTCAGTGGTGACAGTCAGGGCAGATATGTCCTCATTCAGAACTAACTAGATCTTAAAATGAATGCGTGAGTTGTTTTTTTTATGGCAGACCTTAAAGTAGTTTAGGAGATTTTTCAATAATAAATGTGTGATTAATGGACAGACAGACACCAGATTGAGGACAACAGGCCATTCCATAAGCTCTTATGGTCTCTGAAAAGCAGACATGGTATAGCCCAAAATCATCTGCTTTGCTGACAATGACAGTTAAGAGAGTCTGATGTCAAATAAATAAATTTAAATGATGCTGATAAGGTAATAAATCCACTACAAAGAATATTATAACCATCTTCCACCAATTACATCCTTTGCCTTTGGCTCTGACCGTATATGTACAAAATGGTCCCAACATTCTGTACATCCCAGTAAACTAACATATAACTAATATAAAAAATTTCCCATGTAAAGCATGTAAAGCAGTGAAAACTATAAATTTATGAAATCAAAATACTATTATTGATTTTTTTTCAAGTGAATTTACCAGAACCTATTATAATTCCTGAAATTGCTAATTTGGTGTATTAAAAATTCTTGTGTGTTGTTGAAATAACAACCTTTAGTCATGATAAGAATGTGTATATAGACATAATTTTCTATTTTCTATAGCCTATAATATCTAAGCCAGTGGTTTTTACACAAAGGGGGAATCCCACCTCTGGTATTTTTGTACAGAGGGATTTTCAATTTTGGTAGGTAATAGGGACAGTTTGTATATGAGAACAGTAAAAAAAACATGTTTCAACAAACATGTTGTGAGATAAATAACTTGTAATGAATAATAAAAACTTACAGTGTTGATCTTCTTTATAGTGGCAGCAATTGTGTTACAGTAATGGTGATCCTTATTCTCAAAGTAAACCTCCAAATCCTCAAGTTTTTTATATTCTGCAACTCTTCTCAAAATTAAATTTTAAACTCCTAAAACTTTCAAGAATTCTTAGCCTGGGTCATCTTCTGGTAAACCGAAACTGAATGATGATATACTGCAAGAAGAGGAACTCAAATTGATATTTTCAGCTTAAAATGTTTCACCTTGTTCATCATGAAAGAGTAGGAGACCTGATTTTCAACATACCTGGATCTATGCCAGAAATTACTGCTGGATTATCATTCAGGATATGGAGGCCAAAGCCTGTATTGGTGCTGTCTTTTCGTAAAACAAATGTCCTTTCTTGTTCTGGGTATCAGCAATAGACAGAATAGAAAAATATATGGATTATGGATTAGTGAAGCAGAAAGCAATGCTTATGGCAAATGCAATTAAATGTCAAATAATACACACAGGCATGTATTAACTCTTTTACTGCATTTGATTATGAAGTGAAAGCAAACACAAGCTGGCAGATTTTCAAAAGACATAGCCCTGGCCTGTAGTCACAAAACTGAAAATTGAAGTCCAAAGTCAAAACCATACTTTGTGCCTCAATGTTTCAATATAATTGAAAAGTTGGAATACACATACAAATACACAAAAATTAATTTTTGAAATTTCCATGACTCCAACATTGCAGTAGTAATCTAATAGCAATTAATTTGTCAAATTTTCAATGCAACTAGAGTTTTCAAGCTTCAGTAATTAGTTTTGTTGCTTAAGAACATGATTTTGAGATGATGCTTGGTCACCAGCTTCTGACCATTTTAAATTTATTGTTAGAATTATGTAATAATTGTAAATTTAACTGGATATTAAACCAGGCCTCAATAACGGTACAAATAAATCATGCCCTGATATCACAAGATGCATAATTAAACTGACAGGGCTGATCAAATCCCATCACGAGATGTCCCAGAATATTCAAGTTGGACATGCAAAATTTTCCAAGGCAGATGAACTATGGATTTATTTAAAAGAATGGAAAACTTTTATATCATGTAGGGGACTTTTTAAGTGACCAAGCTATAGAACACACACTTTTACATGCTAAATAAATTGGAAAACTGACAAAAAAATTGCATAGGGCAAGATAAGCTTTGAAAACAGTGTGTATAAGAATTAAACAAACAATACCCTTTCACCAAATGTAAGAACTGATAGAGGTTAATCTCCATGCTGATATATATATTTGTACAATTGCAAGTTCAATTAAAGTCTTACATGTCAAAGGATGTAAAACACTCTATGACTGGTTGAATATCAAAAGTGTAGGTGTAAAATGCTTTGACTGGTTGAAAATCAGCATCTCTAGCAGTAAAATCAACAATATAATACACAGTAAGAAATTCTGGTAATGTGATGACTCTCCCTGTGAGGTACTCCAAAGACAATACATTGTGACCTCATGACTCTACCTCTAAGGTACTGCCAAAGACAATACATAGTGACCTCATGACTCTACCTCTAAGGTACTGCCAAAGACAATACATTGTGACCTCATGACTCTACCTCTAAGGTACTGCCAAAGACAATACATAGTGACCTCATGACTCTACCTGTGAGGTACTGCCAAAGACAATACATAGTGACCTCATGACTCTACCTGTGAGGTACTGCCAAAGACAATACATAGTGACCTCATGATTCTACCTATGATGTACTGCCAAAGATGTAGTTTTCTGAAAGTGGTAAAACTAATTTTAATAATGAAATACCTGTCACAATTACTTCACTACTCTCTTCAAGGAAGTACCTTTGTTCACAATTGTAAATTCTATCCTCCAATTAACAGGTCTTGAAATGAGAATTTTTTTCACTAACCCATAGAATCAGCATACTCAATTTTGTACCTATCTCCCTAAATTTGACTGATCCTGCTAAAATCAAGCAGAAGCCATTTAGGTTTCTAACTTAACATGTATCATTCATTAATATCAACTCAAATCAATAACTACTGTATTTCGCAAACAAGGCTCTATGAAAGCTGAAAGTTCATTTTCTGAATCTTATTCATCATCAGATCTAGGTCCATAAGGCCCAGTTTACGGCTGTCTGAGTCATCATTAGATCTAGGTCCATGAGGCCCAGTTTACGGCTGTCTGAGTCATCATCAGATCTAGGTCCATGAGGCCCAGTTTACGGCTCTCTGAGTCATCATTAGATCTAGGTCCATGAGGCCCAGTTTACGGCTGTCTGAGTCATCATCAGATCTAGGTCCATAAGGCCCAGTTTATGGCCTTCTGATTCATCATCAGATCTAGGTCCATGAGGCCCAGTTTACGGCTGTCTGAGTCATCATCAGATCTAGGTCCATAAGGCCCAGTTTATGGCCTTCTGATTCATCACCAGATCTAGGTCCATAAGGCCCAGTTTATGGCCTTCTGATTCATCATCAGATCTAGGTCCATAAGGCCCAGTTTATGGCCTTCTGATTCATCACCAGATCTAGGTCCATAAGGCCCAGTTTATGGCCTTCTGATTCATCACCAGATCTAGGTCCATAAAGCCCAGTTTATGGCCTTCTGATTCATCACCAGATCTAGGTCCATGAGGCCCAGTTTATGGCCTTCTGATTCATCATCGGATCTAGGTCCATAAGGCCCAGTTTACGGCCTTCTGATTCATCATCGGATCTAGGTCCATAAGGCCCAGTTTATGGCCTTCTGATTCATCATCAGATCTAGGTCCATGAGGCCCAGTTTATGGCCTTCTGATTCATCACCAGATCTAGGTCCATAAGGCCCAGTTTATGGCCTTCTGATTCATCACCAGATCTAGGCCCATAAGGCCCAGTTTATGGCCTTCTGATTCATCATCAGATCTAGGTCCATGAGGCCCAGTTTATGGCCTTTGTTTTCTGATTTAACAGCATGCCACAGCTTGATGGCATTTCTTGGTTATAATCCATATGTCTGGTGTGTTAAGAAGCACCATCGTTGGTGTCATGACAGAGACAATTCGTGAAAGTTTTTACACCCATCTATGAACTAAGTGCCCCATGCACTATTTTATTTCTCCAAATACACAATACAGAAAGTACACAACATCACAGCCTTTCTTGTGTCAAATACTTCAGCTATTCTTATGCACTGCCATTTTCCCTGCATTTCTGGTTCTTTCTTACTCTCTTCACTTGATCATATTTATGATCACCCTCCATTCTGTCATCATCTAATTTCTAGCATTTTGGTGGTGGCCGCATGCTTTTCTTAAACTTCCACATCATTTTAATTGTCACTGCAAAATGCATTAATTGCTAATCAACAACAATTTCTGATCAGCCAATAATAGACTCATGCCATAAGTCTTTTGTGATCATCTGTACTGAAGTCAGTTTTGGGGATTAAAGTACACCAGGCTAGCTCCATATGCCTGATTATGGTTTTGACAATACTCACCTGAATTCGACTAATGAGTGGAATAATTCATGGTCAATTTCTGCTGGAGGAATTTACTGTACTTGTTAAGTACAGAATTTGGTAGGAATTCAATTAAGCCCAGAACAGAACAATAAACCATGAAAAGAAATGACATCTCACATTTTATTTTATACATTTGCACAATACCACTTATTAACTGTTCTGATAGCAACCAGAGGGCATTTTTCACAGCCCCAATGGATTACTGATGGCTGGGGTTTGTAGTGATTTGTTGGCAAAATTACCAACCTCAGGTTAATAGATTGGCATTAATTTCAAGCACTGCATTAAGTTCCAGAACATGAGAACTGAAAGAACACAAATCCAGTCTGATTCACATGCATTAGGCCCATAAGAACACAAATCCAGTCAACACATAACACAAAATCCAGTCCTACACACATAATCAGCCCAGAAGAACCTAAACCCTGTCTGACTCACATTCACAGGCCCATAAGAACACAAATCAAGTCCAACTCACAACATAGGCCCATAAGAACACAAACCCAACTGACTCACAATCACACATCATTGCCCCATAAGAACATAAACCCAGCCTGACCCACATTCATAGGCCAATAAGAACACAAATCCAGTCTGACTCACATCATAGGCCCATAAGAACACAAATCCAGTCTGACTCATGTGTCATGGGCCCATAGGAACACAAATCCAGTCTGACTACAAAGATCAAAATGAAGTCCACGTGGTGAACGGGGCATAACCTTATCCGTCCCCACATTGACAGGCAGCAAGAGGGACATTGTCCACTAAGTTTGATTGGATCATTTCACCGTGATATCCAATCGGAATTGAGATAGAGGGTGTGATTACAATTCTAACCCAAATGATACTTTCAGACTTGCAAGAGAAAATTTAGTATTCGCCTAGAGGGATTGCGGACCAATAGGGTTTACTCAGAGAGAAGCCACTCGTAACTTGGCGGCAAAACTTAGAGGTAGATTCTAAGGAAAGACAAAGCTTCAAAAAGGAAGCTTTTAGGGGACACAGAACTTCGGGTTCCATTGGGTCCTGAGTCTTCAAGAGTTGGAGAAGGAATTGAGGCTGTAGCCTAGACAGTCAAAGTCAACAGAAGAGTAGTCATGGTAGAGAAAGTGGAGGAGGAGGGGAAGGAGTCTAGAGAAAGTGGAGGAGGAAATGGAGTCTAGAGAAAGTCGAAGAGGAGAAGAAGGAATCTGGAGAAAAGTTGAGGAGGAAGGGGAGAAGGAAGTGGGAGAAATAAGAGAGAGAAAGGATACATCAGATGAGTAGAAATACAAGGACAGGTGGAAATCAATCTCCCACTGCTAATCAAGTGATGCAATAGGCTTATTAAAGGGTCGAGCAGAAGGAGTGTAATTGGGAATTTGAGTCATTTGGTTACTGAATTGTTATTAAATTGTTATTCATTGAATTTCAACCTTTTTTGTATATTTAACCATCTAACCGTCGGCATTGCTGACTGGGGGCTTAGAGCTTTACATCTATCTTTCACTAAATTTAACTTCCAACAAAATAGAGCCTGGGTGGGACTTCTATAATAGTTTAAATAAAACACTGGGAGCAACCCACCCCAACCGTAACAATCATCACACTGAACAATATTCAGCTGGTAACTTTGCTAAATAACTTGTCATAGCAGACTGATCACTTGAGATGAGCCAAGTATGAAGGTGGAGAATATGTCAGCTTCTGAGAAGAGACCCCATATGCTGTGACAGTAGGTCCCTTGTCTGAGGTAATGTCATGGGCTGGTCTACCAACCTGCAAACTGTTTAATCACAATCATAGGGGAAATAGAGGGACTATCATACTGATCAAGGCATTGGAACTCCTAACTTTGTGGAGCACTTGTGGAATTATTCTGATGGGTGGCAAGGCATAATCAAACAGACAATTCCTCTTAAGATTGAAGCTTTCCATGTGACTCTGATCTGGGACTGGGGAGACATAAAAGTGGAGCTTGTTGTTCAGCCTCAGTACCAACAAGACCACCAATGGTCTCCCCACAGTCTGAACAGAGGCTATGCTAGAGTGGTGCAAAGACCATTCCATGAGGACTACTCTTGGTCTCCCCACACTCTAAACAGAGGCTATGCTAGAGTGGTGCAAAGACCATTCCATGAGGACTACTTTGTCTCTCCTGGACTGATTAACAGAATATTTTTCTTGCTCTGAATATGACAAACAAGGTGGGTAATCCCTCCTGAGTCTGCCCACAAAGGCGGTTCCAAACCTCACACTAAGAGAAATTCAAGTGGTAATGAAAGCCTGATTCCAAAGAAATCCAAGCTTACAGGGGAAACCAGGTTTTCTGCCGAGTTGATGGTCCCCAATTGGTATAAGTAAAGGCAAGCCAATAATGACTTGAAGTGCCACCAAATGAGCCAGGATTCTGAATATCCTGTCCAGTGGAACATGAAACTTGCTCCAGATTAGAAAGAAGTTCATTGAGGAGTAAACAAAATCCTTATAAGGAATTAGCTCTGATTCCTCTAGGTTTGGAATAAGTCCCAGCTGATTCAGCATTGGCCACAAGTGGGACAGATTTTAAAGGACTCTTTGAGGCTTTGTGCAGTAACCAGTGGTCAAAATACTGGATGGATGGGAATAGCCATAGGCCTCAGGTGGGTGACAACTACTATCATCATCTTGGTGAAAGCCCTTCAAGGACAGGCCACATGGCATGGATCAAAACTGGAAAACCTCATGATCCAGTCAAAACTGGCATTATTTCCTGAGAGTAGGAAAAACTAGGATGTGAGAAGCATCCTAAATGATTCCTCCTTGAGAAACCTGTGTAATGTAGAAAGATTGACGGTAAGCTGAAACTTCTCTGGAAACCTGAAAATCCAGGAGTAAAAGGCCAGACAATGTCCTTTTCCACCCCCCTCTACAGCTCCATTCTGCAGTAGGGTATGCACCTGTCTTTATTTGAACCAGTTCTGACTGATGAAAATGGAAGCGATCATTGATACAAAACTGGTAGCCTTTCTTTAATTTAGAAAGACTCACCAAAACCAATGGGATATCTCCATCCTGCATTTGCCCAAGGGGAGGCAGAACCTTTTAACCCTATGTCTCTGTGTTGAGTTAGAGACTTAAGGGTAGGGGTATCTTTGTTCATGGGGAGTTATGGAACTGGCCATAATAGCAGACATTTTAGTAGGAAAAGAATGCTTCTGATCCTTCCTTGATTGTCACAGGGAAGAGTACTGACCCCTCCTCTCTATTTTGCCCCAAACAATCTGATGTTCAGCAATTGTCAACTCAGTTCTGCTATGATGCCAAGTCATGAACATCCATGGCACCATAAATGGGAAGGAAGATTCACTTCCCTGGAATTGATGCCCCCACATTCCAAAGAAATTATAAGGGAAGCTGGGAAGGGGGGAGATGCTGATTTGATCCCTTCCTATAGTCAGATTAGTATGCACCAACTGCCTGACACCAACAGGATTGATCAACAATATAGAGATGGCTGGAGGGTATTTGACTCACCCGATGCATGTCCACATATTCCAATGAGGAAGTTGCCAGTCAATGACCTGTCAGGTGACTCTGATCTGACGAAGAAGCCCTCTTCAGAACTTATGGATCATGATTGCTGCCCCCATCGCCCCCCCCCCACCTTTTAAGGTGGCGTGATCTGTTCATCAACATCACTAGGTTTAGGGTTATGAGAGAAAACAGATCCTTATGGGGGTGGAGGAAAGAATGTGTGACTCACTCTCAGAGTATTTCATTCCCTGGAAGAGACCCTGGATCTAATCCTATCTGGCAAGTCAGTACATCTGTTAGTGATTATAGGCATCATAATTTTTTCTGAAAAGAAAGATCACACACCTTCCTGGGAACAAGGAATGTAAACCTGAGCCCCAAAGGATTCAGAGAATGATTCCACATTCTCTTGGGTTCAAGGAGTGTTACACTGATCCCCACAGGACTCTGAGAAAGATCCCACACCCTCCTCAGCTTGAGGAGTGATACCCTGAGCCCCAGAAGACTCAGAGAAAGATCCCACACCCTCATGGGATCAAGAAGTGTGACTCTTAAACCAGCAGGACTCCGGGGATTCCATACTGCCCTGTGATCAAGGAGATCTCTTCTCTAATAATAGGGAGATATGCCATACCCTCCTGGGATCACGGAGCCCTCTAGAATTGAGAAGACTGATTCTGAGTCCTCTAGCAGAAGCAGAGAAAAATCCTATACCCTCCTGGAATCATGGAGATGAAGGGCCAAACCTCTTCAGACCAAAATTATTGAGTGTGCACCAAGCAGGTAAGGTGAGTGTCCCCTTCGATTTTTTAAACTAACATTTGTCCACACTCTGTGACATTACATTCTGAAATGCAAAAATATAAAAAAAATAGTCCATATAACAATTTGATGAAAACAAACTAATATTCCCAAACTCAAAAAGGTAGAAAATACTTATTCTGTCACTGGATAAGGGAAAAAGGTATAATTAGATCTGAGCACTGCTAGGTTTAACATTGCATGATTTACTGATTGAAATTTATCAAAACTCCAAAAAAGAGCTCATAATCACACTCAAATTTTCAAGGACTTTGCGTATTATCATTTGATTAGTGGGGAAAATATAATAAACTGTGGGATCTTTCTCTGAGTCTTCTGGGGCTCAGGGTATCACTCCTTGATCTGAGGAGGGTGTGGGATCTGGAAAATAATAAAGGCCAAATTTCCACAAGTGAATTTCCACATCTCTGATCACATACAGATCACACAAGAAAAGAGTATCCTGCATTGGCTTATAACATAGGAGTTAGACTGGGTCTGTGTTCTTTCCGTGCTAATGTTCTGGAACCTTCTATCTAATGGAAAGATGGAAACTATAAGTGTGATGAGGGTACTTGCTTCCCAGAAAAGATTAGCAAGGTAATTGTGACTGATAATCTATTATTGTTACTATGACCTCTGAACTCTCCTTGTCAGGTACTGCCAAAGACAATACATTATGACCTCTGGATTCTCCTTGTCAGGTACTGCCAAAGACCATTATGACCTCTGGACTCTCATTGTCAGGTAATGCCAAAGACAATACATTATGACCTCTGAACTCTCCTTGTCAGGTATTGCCAATACAGTGCAACCTCACAATTCCTTGTGAGGCATTGCTGAAGACAATACATTTTGACTCTGGATTCTCCTTGTAACACACTGCTGCTAAAGAGAATACACTGTGATATCATGACTGAGTCCTCCCTGTGAGGTACTGCCCAAGATAATATACTGTGACCTATGGACTCTTCCTGTGAGGTAGTGACAAAAGCAATACATTTTCTGACTATTTTTCAACGTAAATTTTCCAAATGTGTCAAAACTAGGCCTGGCATGATTATGCAAATAAACAGATTATTAATAATCATACATGCTAAAATCAATTATCAATGCAGAAATTAGGTAAATGATGTTTAAATAAGGTGCTGAAATCTGTATGCCAGAGTTCCCTATGGCAAGTTACACTGTATACAAAGTACCGGTAAAACCTGGATAATACATACATATGGAAATTAAGTGTAAGGATTTTAAAGAAAGCATCTGTGCATTCATGCATTACTTTAGCAACAATAGTTCAGTATATGTATGTGCGTAAATTTAAATAAAGACATGAAAAATTTGCTCATCCGTTGATAGGTCAGACCTGAATGTCACCAACAGAACTCTGGACTTGAATTTAAGTTTAGAATCCAGTGATATGATTGGCTAAAATTCACCTGGCAAGTCTGACATAAGAGCAACCAATTAAGATATCTTAAGTCTTGACTTAAGACCTGTGAACTTAGTTTTAAGTAAGTGGTAAGTAGGATATTTTCTTTATTTTGATATCATTTTGCCTCTTTTGTCTTGTCCTTCCTATCTACTACTAGTCAGGATGATAACTGTACACTACTTAAAATTTCCAAATGCAAATGTAGTTACACCATGATATAATTTACTGCCAATAAGTACATTAAAAAAATATGTATAACCATCACTAATTTTAAAAAAAATGTATATGACCTTCAATTGTTTACAAAAAGGTATATGAACTGTAGTAATTTAAAAAAGCACATGACTGTCATTAATTTAAGAAATAAGCACATATGACCTTCACTAATTTAAAAAATAAGCACATATGACCTTTACTAATTTAAAAAATTAGCAAATAAGACCTTCACTAATTTAAAAAATAAGCACATATAACATTAAGTGATTTAAAAAATAAGCACATATAACATTAAGTGATTTAAAAAATAAGCAAATAAGACCTTCATTAATTTATAAAACAAGCACATATGACCTTCACTAATTTAAAAAATAAGCAAATATAATCTTCACTAATTGGAAAACTAAGACCACATGGCCTTCACTAATTTAAAAATTAGGTAATAAGACCTTCATTTTGTATTTAAAAAATTATGTGCATGCTTATCATTAAGATTTTACTGCCTGATCTCATTTATCTGATGTCTATTTATCTAGATTGTGTGTCCGTCTCTCTCTCCCTCAGGAATAGGATGAATTTGCTCAAAGACATTGAACATTAAACCTATTTATCTAATAATAATTTTGTAATTATTAACAGCAACAGACTATATTGGAGAAACGGGTTGACTAAATGATTTGTATTGATCATGATGGTAGAACTTTAGCTCAAAGCAACTCAGTCATACTGTCAATACAGTCACCCTGTAATAGGTTGGAAGAGAAAACTCTGAACAAGCACATCACACCTTTTGCAAGATTTGCTGGTATTTCTGCTGATCAAACTAATATGACTAGGTCTATTCTAGGACACACACTTATTGAATTAGTGCTTATTTCCAAAGCATTGGACCAAAAGAGTTTCCTCGCTTTAGTTTCAGTTCTAGAATAGATCCTGGTATAATTAGAATAACATGCTCAGACAAAGAGGGGATAGGGAATGAAGAGGTCATGTGTACTGGTGATGAAGAGATCAAGTGTACCGGGGATGAAGAGGTGAAGTTAACTGGGGATGAACAGGTGAAGTTTACCAGGGATGAAAAGTTTAAGTGTACTGGGGATGAAGAGGTTAAGTGTAATGGGGATGAAGTTCAGAGTACCAGGGATGAAGAAATTAAGTGTACCAGAGATGAAGAGATTAAGTGTAATGGGGATGAAGAGATTAAATGTACTGGGGATGAAGGGGTTTAGTGTACTGGGGATGAAGAGGTAAAGTGTAATGGGGATGAAGATGTTAAGAGTAATGGAGATGAAGAGGTTAAGTGTACTGGGGATGAAGAGGTTAAGTGTGATGGGGATGAAGAAATTAAGTGTACAGGGGATTAAGAAATTAAGTGTACTGGGGATGAAGAGGTTAAGTGTACCAGGGATGAAAAGGTTGAGTGTAAAGGGGATGAAGAGATTAAGTGTACCAGTGATGAAGAGGTTAAGTGTGACGTGGATGAAGAAATTAAGTGTACAGCGGATTAAGAAATTAAGTGTAATGGGGATGAAGAGGTTAAGTGTACCAGGGATGAAAGTGTACCAGTGATGAAGTGGTTAAGTGTAAAGGGGATGAAGAGATTAAGTGTACCAGTGATGAAGAGGTTAAGTGTGACGTGGATGAAGAAATTAAGTGTACAGGGGATTAAGAAATTAGGTGTACTGGGGATGAAGAGGTTAAGTGTACCAGGGATGAAAAGGTTACGTGTACCGGGAATGAAGAAATTAAGTGTACCAGTGACGAAGTTGTTAAGTGTAAAGGGGATGAAGAGATTAAGTGTACCAGTGATGAAGAGGTTAAGTGTGACAGGGATGAAGAAATTAAGTACCAGTGATGAAGAGGTTAAGTGTAATGGGGATGAAGAAATTAAGTGTACAGCGGATTAAGAAATCAAGTGTAATGGGGATGAAGAGGTTAAGTGTACCAGGGATGAAAGTGTACCAGTGATGAAGTGGTTAAGTGTAAAGGGGATGAAGAGATTAAGTGTACCAGTGATGAAGAGGTTAAGTGTGATGGGGATGAAGAAATTAAGTGTACAGGGGATTAAGAAATTAAGTGTACTGGGGATGAAGAGGTTAAGTGTACCAGGGATGAAAAGGTTAAGAGTACCGGGAATGAAGAAATTAAGTGTACCAGTGATGAAGTGGTTAAATGTAAAGGGGATGAAGAGATTAAGTGTACCAGTGATGAAGAGGTTAAGAGTGATGGGGATGAAGAAATTAAGTGTACAGGGGATTAAGAAATTAAGTGTAATGGGAATGAAGAGGTTAAGTGTACCAGGGATGAAAAGGTTAAGTGTACCGGGGATGAAGAAATTAAGTGTACCAGTGATGAAGTTGTTAAGTGTAAAGGGGATGAAGAGATTAAGTGTACCAGTGATGAAGAGGTTAAGTGTGATGGGGATGAAGAAATTAAGTGTACAGGGGATTAAGAAATTAAGTGTACTGGGGATGAAGAGGTTCAGTGTACCAGGGATGAAAAGGTTAAGTGTACCGGGGATGAAGAAATTAAGTGTACCAGTGATGAAGTTGTTAAGTGTAAAGGGGAGGAAGAGATTAAGTGTACCAGTGATGAAGAGGTTAAGTGTGATGGGGATGAAGAAATTAAGTGTACAGGGGATTAAGAAATTAAGTGTAAAGGGGATGAAGAGATTAAGTGTACCATGGCTGAAGAGATTAAGTGTACCGTAAAACTTGTGTGACAGTCGATGGTATTCCTGCTGATTGTCAGATCGCTGAACATAACATTTCCTCAGGGTACGGTATTCCTTGCGGAACTCAGCTTCAGAAACCGTTGTAGCAGTTGAGTCATTTCTTCGGTGATTGAATTTCTGTGGCAAAGGAGATGCTGGGTCCTTGTTGAACACGTCATCTGCAATTAAAGTAAAAACGAAAGCTAGCTTAAGCAAACTTTAATTATTCAAACTTTTATCTGTTAATTTACTTTATAGCATTTTGCACAAAATAATTTAAATAAACTTAATAAATTCATCTTGTACAAAAAGGAATTTTACAGAAGATGGAATACGATGTAGAGTGGATGGGTAAGATGTACAATGGAGGAGATCAGGTTTACAGTGGATGAGAAAAGGTGTACAGTGGACAAGATAAGGTGTACACTGGACGGGATAAGGTTATTATCCAGATGTCAATCATCTGAACTGCTTGCTGATACCAACTCCCATTGTCCATGTCCCTATAAATCAATGGTCGAAAGCATCTCGAATAAAACTGATTATTTGACCAGCTAATGTTTCCATATAAAAATCATCATTTCCTGATGGACCCAAATGATTGGAGGTTTACTTTATTCTTTGTAGCAGCATATACACTCCTCACACACCTGCGCATAGGTGTCTGCATACAGTTTCTGAGTGTACTGGAACTTAGGTATATGACTCTGTACTAATTTGTGTTGTACATGGATTCAGTGATAAGCATTACTTGAACTACTGTGTATAGCAAATTCATCATTGTGCTAATTAAGGCGCATAGACAATAAGCATTTCTCTACATAGTTCAAATGTATATTGTATTGGGCACTCTGGTGTATGGCCAATACACTTCTGCATTATGCTGAGCAGCATGTGAATAGCTAATAGGCATCTTCTATATTAAATTGAACAATGGTCCGGCTGTACATATTCCGCTGTTTCCTAAAAATTCCCAAAAGAACTTATAATTGTTACTCCCCCCCCCCCAAACGATCTACCTATCCTTATTTTAAAACCAATGCAATAGGAATTACACATGGGGTGTGGTTGGGATGGTCTCATAAACATATAAACAAAGAAGGCTTTAACAATGCACAGACATAATCAGTCTTTTTAAGACAAGCAAGGTCAAGAAGCAGAATTCATTTAAGTTCCAAGATACCTCCTCCACAGATAAACTTGCCATGTATTTGCAGTTGGAAAACTATTTGTGTCCAATGGAAATGTAGAGGGAAGAGTTCATCTTCAGGTGTTAGAATTCAGGTGTATAAATTAAAATCTTTATCAACTACAAGTACATTAACACAAGCTTGTGTTTTTAGTTGATCCTTTACCACTCATGATTTAGCTATTGACAAACAATTTAACTATTGACATACATGTTTACTTGATCACTGAAAGGATAGATGTGGCTTTGCAAAGCTTAAATGAGGATTACAAATGTTGCCTTTTTACTTTGAAAATGTCTTTTACAGTACCTTGTTTGTCTATATTTCTTGAATACTTGAATTGTATATGAAGTAACTACAAATAAAAAATCTTACACTGGTTTAAACTCAGAGTGAAAACATTGTTCAAATTGATGTCATCAATAACTTTGGAGGTCATTTTTCATTTTATTTAAACATCAAACGCCAACTTTCTTTGTAAAGTTTAATATTTTTAAAATCCCCAAATGGATTATATGTGCTTTTGTTGTCAGAAAACAGAATCATGTGTTTGCTGCATTCTTCCCAAATCATTTTGAAAGGGATTAAACTTCAGTGTATCTGTGCTTATTATCAATTGTCATGTGAAAAATGATAATTAAAAATAGTGCCACGCCAATCATCCATGCAATTTTTTTCAGACCCAGTTGTATATTTATATTATTCTTGTAACTAATGTGACAAATAAACATTGCCATGCAATTTTTCAGAAAACATTTTACACTAATACTGTAATAGTTTATTATCCTTCTAAACTGGTACTTTAAATTATTATTCCTTTAACTAACACTCAAACACAAATTTTAAGAAACATGTCATGTGACCCTTTAAGCATTGAAGATTTTACTTTAGATTCAACTGTTAGAAAATATATTTTTACAGTTGTCCTGTGTGGTTACAGGGCATTAGAATTGGGACCACTGTGTTACACTAACATGATTGTATGAAGTGATTAAAAGTGTATGAATGCTAAGAATTTTTCTAACTGGGGGACTCCAGCATGAATATAGGTTTTGGTTCTTTATCCCATATTTTTATCTCTATGTAAATAAGATGTGAAACCAAAATATGTGATCCTGTTTGGCACCATGTTGCCTGAACTGAGACGGTACACTGTAAAACCCATATCAATCAATCAACATTAATTAAGTCAATTTTTAAATTCAAATCCTAGATCTGTTAGTTATTTTGGTAATGACAAACAATATTCATTTTAATAAACTAAAAATACTTTCTGAATAAATATACAGAAATCTCTAAGTGCACAATTAAAACAGTCCAAGTCCATTTTCTAGCTAAAAATTTTGTAAGTCCATATTTCCGAGCTATGTCCAAGCTAAAAAATGACTAAGTTCTTATTTCCAAGGTTTTTCCGAGGCAAAAATAAACTAAGTTCTCATGTCCAAGGCTTTGTCCAAGGTATTTCCAAGGTTTTTTTTAATGTATGAGATAATGTCTGAGGTTTGCTAATAAAACTTTGGACAAAATATCAGCATTGTCCGAGGTTTCCTAGGTTTTCCTAGGAAAACCATGGAAAAACCTTGGATGTCCAAGGTTTTAGGTCAAAATTCCAAGCATAAGCTTGGAAAATGTACAGCCGGGGTGTTGGATGCTCTGGTGTATAGTCAAATAGGTATGTTCTACATTAAACTGATCAGTGTGTTGGGTGCTTAGGAATATATTCAACAGTCTGTACTTTAGCTGAGCATTGTGTTGGGTGCTTAGGAATATATTCAACAGTCTGTACTTTAGCTGAGCAGTGTGTTGGGTGCTCAGGTATATATTCAACAGTTTGTACTTTAGCTGAGCAGTGTGTTGGGTACCCTGGTGCATAATCAATTGGCATTTACTCTATTATGCTGTGCAGTGTGTTGGGTACCCTGGTGTATATTCAGTGAGACATCTTCCATGTTAAAACGAGCAGTGTGTTGGATACCCTGGTGTATATTCAAATAGACATCTTCTATGTTAAATCGAGCATTGTGTTGGGTTTTTACAGTAACAGTAACTCCGGTGTATATTCAAATAGGCATCTTCTATGTTAAATCGAGCAGTGAGTTGGGTACCCTGGTGTATATTCAAATAGGCATCTTCTATGTTAAATCGAGCAGTGAGTTGGGTACCCTGGTGTATATTCAAATAGGCATCTTCTATCTTAAATCAAGCAGTGTGTTAGGTACCCTGGTGTATATTCAAATAGGCATCTTCTAAGTTAAATTGAGCAGTGAGTTGGGTACCCTGGTGTATATTCAAATAGGCATCTTCTATCTTAAATCGAGCAGTGTGTTAGGTACCCTTGTGTATATTCAAATAGGCATCTTCTATCTTAAATTGAGCAGTGAGTTGGGTACCCTGATGAATATTTAAATAGGCATCTTCTATGTTAAATCAAGCAGTGTGTTGGGTACCCTGGTGTATATTCAAATAGGCATCTTCTATGTTAAATCGAGCAGTGTATTGGGTACCCAGGTGTATATTCAATTAGGCATCTTCTATGTTAAATCGAGCAGTGTGTTGGGTACCCTGGTATATAGTCAATAGTCTGTATTTAAACTTTGCAGTGTGTTGGGGACCCTGGTGTATAGTCAATAGGCATCCTATGTATTTTAGCTACACAGTGTGTTGGGTACCCTGGTGTATATTCAGTGAGACATCTTCCATGTTAAAACGAGCAGTGTTTTAGGTACCCTGGTGTATATTCAAATAGACATCTTCTATGTTAAATCGAGCATTGTGTTGGGTTTTTACAGTAACAGTAACTCCGGTGTATATTCAAATAGGCATCTTCTATGTTAAATCGAGCAGTGTGTTGGGTACCCTGGTGTATATTCAAATAGGCATCTTCTATGTTAAATCGAGCAGTGAGTTGGGTACCCTGGTGTATATTCAAATAGGCATCTTCTATTTTAAATCAAGCAGTGTGTTAGGTACCCTGGTGTATATTCAAATAGGGATCTTCTAAGTTAAATTGAGCAGTGAGTTGGGTACCCTGGTGTATATTCAAATAGGCATCTTCTATCTTAAATCGAGCAGTGTGTTAGGTACCCTGGTGTATATTCAAATAGGCATCTTCTATCTTAAATTGAGCAGTGAGTTGGGTACCCTGATGAATATTTAAATAGGCATCTTCTATGTTAAATCAAGCAGTGTGTTGGGTACCCTGGTGTATATTCAAATAGGCATCTTCTATGTTAAATCGAGCAGTGTATTGGGTACCCAGGTGTATATTCAATTAGGCATCTTCTATGTTAAATCGAGCAGTGTGTTGGGTACTCTGGTATATAGTCAATAGTCTGTATTTAAACTTTGCAGTGTGTTGGGGACCCTGGTGTATAGTCAATAGGCATCTTCCGTATTTTAGCTACACAGTGTGTTGGGGATTCTGGTGTATAGTCAATAGGCATCTTCCGTATTTTAGCTACACAGTGTGTTGGGGATCCTGGTGTATAGTCAATAGGCATGTTCCGTATTTTAGCTACACAGTGTGTTGGGTATACAAACAGGCATAAATCCAATAATTACATATCCTAGTATAGACCTGGCATCTTCTGTACTAAGTATATAGTATATTGGTAGTGAGTCTGTTATATGATTAATAAACATTTGATGTACCAAGATTTATAGAAGACAAAAAAAAATAACCATGATATATGCATGTACTCTGGGCTAATCAACACTATTCTGTAGATACAATGTAGATATAGATAACAATTTTCTTCATGTAATACAAATGTTTCCATCCAGATCAAACAGTGGTTTCTATATTAATATTCTATATTACAAAATCATTTTAATTCTATTTACTCTGGTTTATACTTTGATTCAGTAAAAAGATAGAATTTCAACAAGGATATTACATGCAGGTTTGTGTGGGTGTATACACGTACTATTTATACATCATCTCTTTCTGAAGGCCTACTGTGAAAAGGTTCAGCTCCAGGACTATCAGATCATGTATAATGTAATGGGGCTAAACCCTTTCACAGTAGGTATTCAAGAGGAGATTATATATATATATATATATATATATATATATATATAGAGAGAGAGAGAGAGAGAGAGAGAGACAGACAGACAGACAGACAGATAGACAGACAGACAAATATACATGTATGAATAACTGATTAAAAAGTTTAAATCTGATCTGGCAAAATTTTTCTCAGATAAATGACATTAATTGGGTCACATGTTTAAATTTCTAACTGGACATTTGTCCTTTGTGTACATGTATGCAGTGATTAGTGAAAAGGGAATGTTCATTGATCTTGTTTTAACATGAATGTCTTCCACAGACACATCTTTTAAGACAGATTCCACTTACTGTAAAAATAAAATACAGCCTAAGTTGAAAGATGTTCTATATATTTATGGACTCATTGTTGCTTCAAAAGCGATGTCTAAGTTAGACCCGTTTTAATGTAAATGCTGATAGATACCTGCTCCACTTTGTTGTCCTTCAATACTAGCCATAGATGTATGTCCTGACTCACTGATGCCACTGTTCTCTTCTGAAATTAAACTCGGTATTCGCTTTGATATATCATCACCAACAAACAGCCACGTGGACTTTCTATAACTTTCCCTGTAAACACCTGAAAGCAAAAAAAGTAAAGTAAGGGATGACAAATGATGTATTTCTGTACATCAATCAATGCCTAATACAGGCCAGTACCAAGTGATTACTGACCAATACTACTGCTGTTTATGTATGACTAACTTTATTTCCTCTTCCACACATTACCACCTCATATCTGCAGTTTGTTCCAGGGATGCCTTAGCAGCTGGCCTGCCAGTAATGTCTTGTGGGTTTTGAGTCAAGTCAACTAATCCTGAATGTCACAAGCCTATGGGGCCAGAAACATTTTCCAAATAATTATTTTCCTATGCCTGGGAGGGCCAGCTGATTTTCTGCAGGGTCCGTTGATTTTCATATGAGCTGGCCCTGTTGGCCAATAATAAAATGAAATCAATATTAAGGAGACCCCTGTTGTACTATGGAAAGGTTGCCACTCTCCTGGTTGTGGAATTTTAAGTACACATATTTTCTCAAATGTACAGAACATGCCAATTTTATCTTAAGTTATAGTATGCAATTTTACATTCAGAAATGGATGTCTGTAGGGCAGCTTTGGCTGCTTTATCTTCCCATTTTTTATTACCCTTATTATCAATCTGACTAGGTGTATCAGCAAATCATATTTCTCTAGGATTTGGAATAGTGAAGTAAGATTTTACAAATATTTCTTCTAAGCCTGACAACCCTGTTTCCATATTTTGGTAAGTTTGGCCACCTTAATTAAAATCCTGGCAACCCTCTGTAACTCTCCAGAATGTCCTCGCAAATCTGATTTGGGTCACAATCCAGGGGTTGGAAACCATTGGTCTGTATTATGGACTTACGGCTGTATTAGTGGGTCCTGATTTCACTGAATTTATGATGAAAAATGAGAGCATTAATGGGACTTTTTGAATTGGCAAGATCAAATACTGTCTGATGGAGGTGATGATGAATGTGGTTGAGTATGAAAGAGGGAACTTTATAGTATTTGCAACACAAAGTTTGGTTGCCCCCCTCCCATGTGTCTCCTATTGCACTGGTTTTAAAATTAGGGTAAGTAGGTGTTTTTTATCAAAAACATTATATATTTAATGTGACTTTTTATGATTTTTTTAAACACTGGCCGAGTCGTACCAAAGACTTATAATAATGGTACTAACCGCTACCTCAGCATTAAGAGGTTAGTGTTAGGACTGGTCTGACTGGTGTCGGGATAATGTGACTGGGTGGGACATTATACTATATGTAGCATGATGCCCCAGTGTCAGACATCACTATAAACTGCCACACTGCAGACATCATAGCGATATGACTGAAACACTGTTAAAGCTATGTTAAAAGTCCAAATCACACACACACCATGGGCGAAAAAATGCTAGGTCAGCAATGACAAACAGTACTCAATCTACTGAGATAAAGCAAATTGGTTCATTTTACTCAGCACAAAGACTTTTTGTGGGAGAAGTTCTCAATATTCCTTGACAAAGTCCTATGTGTATCATCATATCAAAGTATATCAAAGTCCCGTTTGTGAATCAGATCAGAGTCCTAATTGTGTATCAGATCGAAGTCCCATTTGTAAATCAGATCAAAGTCCTAATTACATATCAGATTAAAGTACCATTTGTGTATCAGATCAAAAGTCCTAATTGTGTAACAGATAACAGTCCTGTTTGTGTATCAGATCAAACTCCTGTTTGTTTAACAGATCAAAGTCCTAAATGCATATCAGATCAAAGTCCCGTTTCTGTATCACATCAAAGTCCAAATTGTGTATCAGATCAGTCCTGGTTGTGTTTCAGACCAAGTTCCTGTTTTAGTATGAAGTGTCAGCAGATATAATTTATGTGATGATCCAATGCTCAAAGAATTTTTTTTTCAGACAGGCCCATGGCAAGTTTGAAGCTTAAAAAAAATCACTTGTTTAGATTCAAAATCCACAAACCCTAAAAGGCCATTTTTTAACTATTATTTTGAAACACTCAACTCCATCCAGAAAATTAAACAGTCAGTTCCTGATCTCTGACTATATGCTTTCACCTCTGCCTTCAGGTCAATGAAAAATCTGTGTATTTCATCTTAGGGATGAGAATTCAGGGTCCTTGGGGTAGTTTCATTTTTAACAGTGCAAATGTCTAAAAGTTCCCTGAATAAGATGAAAATATAAATGAAGTCTGAGTAACATTAGTGTGTGAGTCTTTGTGTGATTTAGATTTTTAATGTAGCTTTAACAATTCTTCTGTCATATCACTATGATCTCTGCAGTGTGCCACTTTATAGTGATGTCAAGTACTGGAGCATCATGTAGCATCATGTCCCACCCAGTCTGACACCAAGCCGACCAGTCCTAACACTAAACTCTTAATGCTGAGCGCCAAGTGAGGCAGCTAATAGTGCCATTTTCATTAGTGTTCAAACCTGTGACATCCTCTATCCAAGGCAGACACTCTAACCACTTAGGCCACTGAAGCAATCAAGTAGCATTAGTCTTTATGCTTTCAATCTATACAGTCAAAACTTCCAATTTCAAAATAAGTTTGTGTCATAGTAATGTGGATGTGTCACAATTACAAAAGCACTGAGCATCAACTGTACAGTGGCTAACAACTCTTTAAACTAAATTGAAAAAACAACTCCTTCATGGTGTACAACACTGTACTGGAGACTTTTATAAGTCACTAACCACCAAGCTTAGTTCAATTGTCCATTGCATAGGTGTTGCATGATATCTTTAACCAGAGATGCATTACAAAGTCAGCTTGAGCAAGGGACAGTTTAGTGATATTCATGCAAGTCAAGTAAGAATATACAGAGAACAGACTGCTCCAGTGGCCTAGTGGTTAGAGCATCCGCCTCAGATGCGGGAGGTCATGGGTTCGATCCCCGGCCAAGTCATCCCAAAGACTTATAAATATGGTACTAACAGCTACCTTGCTTGGTGCTCAGCATTAAGAAGTTAGTGTTAGGACTGGTCGGCTTGGTGTCAGGATAATGTGATTGGGTGGAACATCATGCTACATGTATGCTGCATGATGTCCCAGTGCTAGACATCACTATAAAACTGCCACACTGCAGACATCGTAGCGATATGACTGAAAAATTGTTAAAGCTAGATTAAAAATTCAAATCACACAGACAGAGAACAGAAATAGTACTTGCCCATTCATAGTTAACATGCACACAAAGGTAAAACCTTAGATACAATTCAACAAACAATCTTCATAAGCTGGATGGCCATACAAATGAAGCTCCAATTGGGGATTTAATATTAATCTATAAAGAACATCAAGATAAAAATTTCACCTGTGCACTCAAGGTTTCTTACAGGCAAATTAGACAACACTTTTTTTGACAGGCCTTGTGAGAAACTCAAACAGAATGCAGATGGATGGACTCTGTTTTATGTCTGAGCTTATCTGTACACAATCAAGCCACGGTCAAGTTTAGATTGTATGAAAGACCCGTATAATCACATCATGACTGCTGGGCCTGCTGCCCAATCTGCCTTTGCAATGACTCATTAAATCTAGGGCTTTTTGACACATGTCTCTGGGTACTGTATCACAGACTATTTAATATGTGGAAGGAAAGTCAGGTTATGTTCTAAAAATTGCCCTACAAATTTTGCCTCCTTCACAAAAGGCATAAGAAAGCTGTCAAGACAGAGTTGGCAAACAGATTTAGAAAATTAAAACATGTTTTCTTTTGCCCACTTTGGAATTCCATACTCATTAATTGGTCAATACATTAAACATTTGTTGACATACACATACAATGATCACCCAGTTCTTGGATTCTGGCATTTCATTATACTATAGAGTTTAATGTTGAAAAGGGTGGCTGACAATATAATGCCCTGATGTACACTCATATCCTGTGGATAGCATTCAGAATGGGTGGTACCTACAGCAACTCTGACAATTCTATCTGTCACAAAATTAGACCTAAGAATAGGTAAACAGCATTTCAGACCTTTCTCCAAGTCAAAAACGATGGCTACTATTTATTCCTTCTTTGTGAAAGTTTCTCTGATAACTGCTTCAAGTCTGTCAGACGGTTTATTGTGCTTCTCTATGGTGTACACAATGCATGTCTGACAGTAGTTTGTTGGACTCAGAATATTTGAGCAATCTGTCATTTATATTATGTTCAATGGTTTTGTAAGTATAGCTTGTTGGTGATATTGGATGATAGCTGAATGAGCTGGTATGGTTCTTTCCTTTTATATAAAATGTTTAGTAATGTATTCAGAGCTGTATCAAGTTGTGTTTCAGGAGTGGATATCACATGGTCCTGCTTAACTGTCATATGTTGGATTAATAGTCTTGTAGTTCTCAGTGACTTTAAGACTTATCTTCAGCATCAGCAGATTTCAAATTGGAAGGAAATTTACTTTCAAGTTTTTGAAACAGCAATTAAAGTTTTCAGAATAAAGCTCTAACTCATTATAATGCAATAGTTGGGGTCCATTATCAATGATAGTTATACCAATCTGTGTTATACTGAGAATTGTGATATCTATAAAACTGTGATATACTGAGAATAACATAATATACAGAAGTGTGTGATATTGCGGGGACTATCAAAAGTTTTTAAATAATGGTGTCTTGAAATGGAAATGAAGCTATTAAGAACAAGTTTCATTTTGTTTTCTTTCAACTGTTATTACTATACACTGATGAGCTTTTGGCACTTGGTCCATGGCAGTACAACATTATATCCGTAATTGTGTTATAATAAGGCATCTGATAATGGGGAAGAGCTGTAGTATCCTTGTCAGGAATTCTTCAAAAATGATTCAGCCAATGTATCTGAGATGCCTGCTAACAATGTTGCACCTTAAGCACAGATTCATGCATTTCCTGCAACCTTCTATCTTATGTCCCCCCCCCCAATCTTGACCACCTTGCACCTGCTGGGTCCACTTTTTTAATCAGAAAAATAAATCTAAAAATACCATTTTTCTTTAGTACACATTCATCCATATCCATCTGGCAACAGCAGTGGCCAAAGTAAAAAAGGCAATAAGAACTGTATGACAGCAATCATGAACCATTTTGAAATATCATTAGCTGGCAATCAAACACATTAACAGTTTGTAGATAAAAGTCTGCCAAGTTGCAGTTCAAAGTCTTTGTCAGCCTTTAGTGTAACATTTTTATTACAGCTGAATGCACATCTACAGCAGTGAAGATTTATTACAGCTGAATGCACATCTACAACAGTGAAGATTTATTACAGCTGAATGCACATCTACAGCAGTGAAGATTTATTACAGCTGAATGCACATCTACAACAGTGAAGATTTATTACAGCTGAATGCACATCTACAGCAGTGAAGATTTAATTATTTTGACTAAGAACTGATGACAAACAGGACAGCATTTATGCAAATATACAATTTGTCATTTATTCAATACATTCTTAATTTGAAAAGATAAATAACTGAGACAAAAATGGGAATTGTTATAATAGATGGTGGTACTGTAGATAATAAGTGAACACTAAAGTTAAATCACAGCAAGAGCTTGAATGGAAACTTTCACAGTGCAGCTCATTTCAAGATAGCCAGAGATTCCAACATGTTTCAGGAGTTACTTAAGCACATGATAAAACATTACAATTATTATGTGTGCAAGGAAAAGATGATACTACAATGCACATGACACAGTTTGGGTCATACAACTATTAAATCAAAAAAGATTATCTATTTTTTAGCACTACTACTGTGTTAGGTACTAAGCGCTGTTTTCCTTTGCTTCGTTAAAATGTTGTGTCCCCCAAATTTGAAGGACATAGAAAAAAGTGTTCCCTGTCCTTGCGATCTGACACTGTGATATGGTCATGACCATTTCATCATGTTTCATTTTTAAATGTTTGTTGGATACTGCTGCTTTTAGTTTTGCAAATGATTTTCATTACCATTCTCAAACTAGTGGCAAAGGTTTTCCATGGTAAGGTGAGATTTATACATATGTAGGGTATTTATTCAGATTTTGGTACTGGCATTAATCTTCTGAAAAACCATTTTCTGTTTCCTGATGGCATATCTTTGCAAACATCATCATCATCAAACAATGGCTTGTTTACATGTTATGGAATCACCAAAGTTACTAGTATTCTTTCTCCATAAACATCTGGATTATCTTTGTAAATAAGTGTATCAGATACACTACACTGCGAATATTACCATCTACTTACTAAATCTGATTCAGTGTGAGTCTAGAAATATTTGCCAATTGATCTTGTTAAATTTCCATCTCTACCCTTTAAGTTTGGGAGTAGAGATGCTCCTTACATATACTGGAAAATGGTCGTTACCAAAGAGATCATTACCAAGATAATGAGATGAATGGCAGATTGAAAATCTAAGCAAGAAGGATGTTCTGGTAGAATGCTGGACAGTGTATTACTTATCATTACAATGTCAAAGATTGCATTTAAAAACAAAGTATTTGATTTTTTCCCAGGCTTGAAAATCATAATACAATGGTATGAATATAAAAAGCAGGGTCAGAAGAATGGACATATTATAGTCACATCAATAATTGCTTTCATTTTATTTTTACAATAATCATCAGTATCAATAAGTATATTGCAAAAGCCATCACTTACTACACTTTTCTTAGTTCAGATTTACACAACAACTACGAGGAAACAAATGAAAGGAAATTTAACCAACAACAATGGATACATTAATAATAATAATAATTAAGACTATAAAATAATGATGTAAAGTTGAGCTGCATACCACGAGCAATTTTCTACCACAGTACATGACTGTATTTCTGAATATACTATGATAAATACCACAATGTGCAACAAGATATGGCAGACAGGAGAATTACCCACCACATGGACTCAATCCTTGGTCATCATGCTCCCAAGAAAGGAAACCTACAGCTATGCCAAAACTACATAACCATCTGTCTGATCAGTCATGCGAGCAAAGTCATGCTGAAGATAATTCTCAACAGACTAAAGCCTCAAGCAGAGAAAATTATTGCTGACGAGCAGGCAGGCTTCCAAGCAGGAAGGCGCAACAGAGAACGAATCTTCAATCTCAGACTCCTTTGCAAGAAATACCTTCAGCATCAGCAGAATCTATACCACGTCTTTATAGATTTCAAAAAGGCCTTTGATAGGGTATGGCATGCAGCCTTATAGGCATCTATCATGAAGTACAACGTCAGCTAAAACCTGGTGCAGGTTGTTGAGCACCTCTGTGACAAAGCTATTTTCCTGGAAAGGATCATGGAGGATGCGTTGCATGACCACATGGACACTGTCAGAATTGGAGGAAGAACAATCACCAATCTCTGCTAGGCAGATGATATTGATGGTTTAGCAGGAGATGAAAAAGAACTGGCTGACTTGGTTGAGTGCCTCGAAACAACCTCCACAGCATACAGTATGGAGATTAGCGCCAAAAAAAACCAAACTGATGATGAAACAACACCAATGGCATCAGTGCAGAAATAAAGGTCAGTGGACAGAAGCTGGAAAGAGTCGCAAGCTTCAAGTATTTGGGATCAATTATCACAGATGCAGGCTCCAAACCAGAACTACTTTGCAGGATTACCCAGACAACAGCAGCAATAACAAGGTTGAGACCAATATGGAAAGATACCAACCCTTGCTTTTGGTTCCAAAATAAGGCTGATGCACTTGATTGTCATATCCATCTTTCTGAATGTTTGTGAAACATGGACGCTCACATCAGATCTACAAAGAAGGATTCAAACCTTCGAAATAAGACACTACCGCAAGATCTTGGGCATCTCATACATTGACCATGTAACCAACGAAGAAGTCCACAACATGATCCAACGAGCCATGCTTTTGACCATGAAATTTTGCTTGAAAAACTAAAAATCTATCAATGCAGTGAAAACTCCCTAAAGTGGTTTGCTTCTTACTTAACTGACAGAGTGCAAGAAGTATCTTTAAATGGTCAACTGTCTGAAAGTAAAAATATTAATTGTGGAGTACCCCAGGGCTCTATCCTTGGATCTCTGTTATTCATTCTTTTTATCAACAACTTACCTCTTAAGATTGGAACTTCAATTTCTTCCACTGACCTCTATGCAAATGATACTACACTGTCTGAGATGGGTAAAACCAAAACGGTACTTGAAAATAACTTACAAGATGCTCTCAACAGACTTCAAGTATGGTGCAAGGAAAACAGTATGATCATAAATACAGAAAAAACGAAAGCCCTACTAGTTACAACGCAACAAAAATGAGCAAGGCTAGATAGCGACAAACTCCAGGTTCTATTTGACAATGTGATCCTTAATATGACCTCTCAGGATAAAATTCTTGGTGTATTCATAGATAACAATCTTACTTGGTCTATTCACATTAAACACGTTTCAAAAAAGGTTAATTCTTATCTTTGGCTACTGAGGAAAATCAAAACATATATTCCTCTTCAGTATAGGGTCATCTTTTATAAAAGTTATATTCAGCCATATCTGGGCTATTGTAATGTAATTTGGGGCAATAACTCTAAACAAAGTCTTTATTATTATTATTATTATTATTATTATTATTATCAGATCTCATGAAGACCTCTTGACCACTGTCAAAAGGCACAAACTGAAGTGGTACGGTCATGTCTCAAGATTATCTGGACCGGCAAAAACAATCTTGCAAGGCACAGTGCGAAGGTGCAGAAGAAGAGGCAAACAGAAAAAGAGGTGGGAAGACAACATTAAGGAGTGGACAGGCATGGGATTTGGAAATTCCCAAAGGGCAGTAGAGAATAGGGAAAGACAGAGAGAATTGGTTGTAAAGTCAACTGTGGTGCCCCAATGACCTCTAAGGTTATGGGATTGACGATGATGATGATGACACGACCACATTTCTGAATATACTATGATAATATCACAGTATACTACAATTATATTAGGGACAAACCATTTAATGTCCTGGGGCAGAGGCTTGACAGTATTTTTGAAAAAATATTCCATCTTTCAACAGTTGGCTGAATTACAGCAAAATGACAACACATTATATCCATGATATTAACCAAACGAAAATTAATCATCTTGAGACAAAAACATAGTTCAAAAGAAAATCAGACCTCTTCCCACCAAAAAAAGTATTAATACTTAACTCATTAAGATATGCAAGTATATAACTAAAACCAAGACATATTTTTTCACAAATCCATTTTTCCCCCCAAAAGTTGAATTAGGCCCAAATATCTTAAAGAACATTCCATTTGGCCACCTCATTGACACCCAGTATGTTACAGATGTCAATAATGCTATTAAAAGATTATAAATATAACTATATTTGTAATATTTAAAATTAATTTGTGCCAAATGCAACTGTTTTGTTAAAAACAAAAATTTTAAAAATATATTCTCATGAATAATGTAAAACATGCTGCTAATATCATTAAACTCGTAACAAGATTACTTGGGTCTTTCCATACATTTCTTGTTGACAGAAACTTCCAAAGTACCGTACATTTAAAAAGTTCATGATATCTACCACCACAAAACAATAGCACAGTCAACCAGTAATACTCAACTACTTCCTTACAGGGCTTACTGACTGAAGTACAGCTACAATTATAATGTTTGTGACATGTATCACCACAAGAAAATATTGTGGTCAACAGTAACACCACACACCTCTAGTATAAAGTGCTCCCAAACTCATTTATGCAACAGTTCAAATGTTTTAGCTGGTGAACAAATTTCCTTGAAATCCTGTATATATTTGTGATACAGCAAAAGGCAAATATAATGGTCACTAACTCCGCTAATGTATGATATTGTAACTTACAAAATGAATCTTAAATCTTAAAGGAAACTAACAATTAAACTTATCTGAGACCTTATCAATATAAGGTTGCATACATTTGGTTCAAATCAGGCAATCCTCAGTAAATATAAGTTGTAGAAGGGTAACCATGGGATATAGAATTTGTAAATAAAATATAAAATGTTGGAAATTTAAATCATTCAATATCACATGTCAAGCTGTACTGAAACCTTAAAATCCACTATACATTTAACTTGCAGAAAGCAGAATTTAAAATATGGTTTAAAAACGGGCCATAACTCATGTAAATGATCTTGCAAAATGCTAGACATCAAAATCCTTTATGATCTCATCAATATGCAGCTACATTACAAAATCAGGTTGAAATACAACAATCCTTGGTATAGTTATCTTGCCAGAAACCAAGCTTACGAGGCAACCAAGGGTCCATAACTCCTCTAAATAAAGACGTAGCTTTAAATTGAAGACACTGGATATCTTGTCAATATACAGCTGCAAGCTGAATTTCACTGAAATCTGCATAGGTATTTCAAGTAAAGCTATCTTACAGAATCCAATCTGTTGCTTGATAGATGGACAGCTGGAAGGCTGAATGGTCAGTTATGATAATAACAAGGTTCCACCTACTATGCATAACAGGGTGATACATGCATTGTTTGAATAATCTGAACGTGAAATGTTTTTAAAGTATTTTTTCTTCATCTCCTCATAAAGACCTTAAAAAAACTGCCATCAAATTATTTACAAAACATTCTGCAAATGGCTGGCTGGCCTGGGTTGATATTCAACCTGTGACTCTTGTATTACAGTTCTGATGCTCTACCAATTAACCTATGATATGTACAGATAGACAGTGAGCACTGATGGATGGACTGACAAACATCAAAGCATAATAGGTACTCTCCTGATATTTGTATAACTATTTTATATCTCTTTGTAAGCACTATTAGCTCAAACTGGACCATCAAAATGCTTGTTCTAGACTGCAATGTTCCAAAGTTCAGCAACTTGTAATGTCTGATAACTACTGATATCAAGCTCTGGAAACTCATTTTTCAAACTGTGAATCTTACAGAGATGTATGTAATTTTCCCATAATATTTATGAATAAAATGACCCCCACTCAGAAATAAATGAAATTCTAAGTCTAAAAGACAGGTGAAAACAAAAAAATGAAGCTAGATACAGTATTAATCATAGTCAACATTTTTTTTTCGGGGGAGGGAAGAACTTGTCTTGAACATTTACTGGTACATGACTTTCCACCCACTAACAGACTCCCTGACCCTCCAACCCTGTTTTGCATGAATCTCAGTTTTTCCTTCTGGACCCAAAGTTTATGAAGACTTAGGATCCAAGATTCCCAGTGTCAGGGATCCAGTGAGAGACAGGGATCCACTGAGAGACAGGGAACCACTGTACAATGTATCTACAAGTAACACCTGTTTATAGCTAGACAAATTTGCATTTCATAAAGTGTAATGAAAATAAAATTTCTATCTTGTCCTCTAAGCCTCCTTCCTTTTCTTGTTATACCTGTGTCATCATCAGATGAGTTTTCTT
Source organism: Megalonaias nervosa (assembly GCA_016617855.1). Lineage (NCBI taxonomy): Eukaryota > Metazoa > Mollusca > Bivalvia > Unionida > Unionidae > Megalonaias > Megalonaias nervosa. The sequence goes on from JAECUM010001431.1 coordinate 136,959, forward strand.
CATCTTCTACCTCCTCCTCCTGGGATTTGCTTACAGTGTTCTGCTTAAGCTGCCGTTTCACAACACCACTGCTACCATTCAACCCTTCAATACTGCCTGTCTCACTCATGCTAGACTGTGATCCTGAACTCTTGCTGGATTTTGACAGAGTGGAGTTAGGTGAGAAAGTCTCATCTATAGAGCCAGATCTATTCTGATCAGTATTTAGAATGTTTCCCATATCGTCCTCATATTGGTCATTGTTTACCTGAACATCAATGGCATTGCCTCTTTTAAGTATCCAATTTCCAGGTAAATCTTCACCAGACTGATACATTTCAGGAACTTTTGTATCATCTTCTAATTTGTCATGCATATTGAGGATGGAAACCCCACCATCCATCTCATCCAAGTCTCGTAAGAAATTAAAGGCATCGCTGACAATTTTTTGATTTTGTCGCCATGAAGATATTCTTCCATGATGAGATTTGCCATCACCTTCTTTTCGAAATTGTACCTCAGAACCATCAATGTCTATATCCTCTTTGGCATCTTCACAACCTCTAATAGGACTTTCTAAGGAAGTAATAATTGTGAACTCTTCAGCCGAATCATCAGTCTTACCTACTGTTATAAAATCCTTCCTCTGTCGATGGTCATAATTTTGCTCATTATTTTCTTCTGAATATTGTTTTGAGCCTGTTTTTGTTACCATGGCACCTATTTTATATTCATCCTTTGAACTGTGTCTTGCCTCTTCTGAAGATATCTGGCTCAGGGTCACCTGATTTGAGTTCTGATGTGGAAACCCTGTCTCTAACCCATTTCCTCCCTCTAACTCATCTGGGTCAATAACAGATGTGATTATCCGATAATCGTCTCCATTCTCCTCCACAATTACTTTATTTTTAAGATGAATTTTATCTTGATGTCTCTTTAAATGAAACTCAGAAATTTCAGCTTTACTATGTGACCGTTGATCTCTGTGGTTAACATTATCATTATTGCTGTAATCCGACTGGGGCAGAAATCCAAATGTCTCACTAATACATGTTTTTGTTAATGGCACATGGTGTGGATGGTATTGCACTGGACCTTCTTCCATGATTCTTGTGTATTGTTTATCATTCCTTAAAACAAGAGGAGCTTACTCTGTTTCTTTAGTTCCTTACCCTGCAAAATAAAAGTAATTCACAGTTACAAGACAAAGTACACATGAATATTGGTTTTTGTTTCAATACTGGAAAATCAATCACAGTATTCTATATTTCAGACATCTGGACAATGTTGCGCTTTTGATTTAGCTTTAAATCTCAACCAGTTAAAATAACTTATTAAAGTGTGGCAAACAAGCTGACCAAGTGGACCTGATGCCTCTCAACTGACTGACATAAGTCCAGAAGTCAATGCAAGAGCAGCTGAATGAGAAATCTGGATCAGGATGACGCCTTCTGTTCAAATTTCTTCCAATATTGTTGACTGAACATGTAAATAAAATAACCGCTTCAAGGTTTCTCGTGTGTGCATCTTCATCCATATTTGATGACACATCAGCATCACTTATTCAATTTTGAAAGGCCCTTAAGCCAGGATGCATTGTGTCAATTCTAAAAGGCCCTTAAGCCAGGATGCATTGTGTCAATTCTGAAAGGCCCTTTTGTAAGGATTCATTGTGTCATTTCTGAAAGGCCCTTTTGCCAAGATGCAGTGTCATTTCTGAAAGGCCTTTGGCTTTATGCCAGGATGCATTTTGTCAAATTTGAAATGGCCCTTATACTGGGATGCATTGTGTCAATTTTGAAAGGCCCTTATTCTAGGATGCATTGTGTCAAATTTGATTAAATTCTGCAGAGCAGCTTTTAAGATAAAGTTGTGTAATTATTTTGTATTTGGAGTAATGGCATCCATATCTGACAGCAGAACAGCAACATCTGTATAAATCTGAAAGGAATTAAAACTAAGACACTTTATATGTATGTCAAAAACTGAAACAAGTTTTAGAAGATATTATTAGAGCTTTTTTTTAGTAACAGCAGGTATATTTGGCAGATTAACATCATCTGTACAACATTGAAGTCATTCATACACTTTCAGAAATGCTTCTTAACTCATTAACCCTTGGAGATTTTTGTCATTGTCACCTCAAATGTGAATAGGAAACACATTTTGGGGGCTAATTCTGAATACATCTAACACATCGACTGCCATGAGATTTTTGGTTAACCTAATGCCTAGTTGTGTTAGAGTCATCATTTTTCATTGGCTATTTTGTTCGCGCATGAGCAGAAGGGTAGAAGTTGGAGTTTTTTTAATTTTCCTTTTTTATTTTGGGCTTAATGAACCCATCATTTTTGTATCCAGACCACTTTTTATTCCAAAAATGCCCATCTTATCCTACTTTCTGCAAAGGTTCACTTGTCTGTGCACCGTTCAGACTGGTCTGCCTTAGAGCTGAGTCCAAAAAGTCTAAAATCCGGACACAAAATCAGATTCTGACCACAGTCGAATTTTGGGAGGAAAAAAATCAGGTCAGAAAAATTGTTTTTCCCTCTGTATTTTGTAATGCAACTAGAAAATTCCAGAATATTTGGTATCATTGTAGAGCTACATTTGTCTACTGTTCAATAATACCACCCATGTTAGTGTATCTTAAATGACCTTGACGTTACAGAGCTCGGAGGTAGGCTACTACCTCCTGATGCGTAAACGAGGCACCAGGAGTTAATGAGTTAAAGCAAAATAAACTTGTATCAAATTCTTTGTGTTTCTGAAGATAGCAGCATCTAAACTTAAGTAAGTTTTACTTGTAATTTTTATAAAACCAATGTTTCATAAGATGTATTGCAATGAATTAGAATGAAGTACTAGCTATTTACCTCACTGAATTCAATGAATAATAGCCATTTACCTCACTGAAGTACAACGAACTACTAGCTGTTATCCTCACGGAAGTACAATGAAGTACTAGCTATTTACCTCATTGAAGAAGAGTGAAGTACTAGCTATCTGAATTCAATGAAGTCATAGCTATTTACCTCACTGCATTACAATGAAGTATCAGCTATTTACCTCACTGAATTCAGTGAAATAATAGCTATTTACCTCAGTGAAGAAGAATGAAGTACTAGCTATTTACCTCACTGAATTACATTGAAGTAATAGATCTTTACCTCACTGCATTACAATGAAGTACGAGCTATTTACCTCACTGCATTACAATGAAGTATTAGCTATTTACCTCACTGAATTACAATGAAGTAATAGATCTTTACCACACTGCATTACAGTGAAGTATTAGTTATTTACCTCACTGCATTACAATGAAGTATTAGCTATTTACCTCACTCAATTCAATGAAGTAATAGCTATTTACCTAACTGCATTACAATGAAGTATTAGCTATTTACCTAACTGAATTCAATGAAGTAATAGCTATTTACCTCACTGCATTACAATGAAGTATTAGCTATTTACCTAACTGCATTACAATGAAGTATTACCTATTTACCTAACTGAATTACAATGAAGTATTAGCTATTTACCTCAATGAAGTAATAGCTATTTACCTCAATGTAGAGAAGAATGAAGTACTAGCTATTTACCTAATTGAATTACAATGAAGTAATAGCTATTTACAACACTGAATTACAAAGAACAGTTATTTACCTCACTGAATGGCAATGTTATTACAATGAAGCACTAGCTCTTTACCTCACTGAATTCAATGAAGTAATGGAGCTTTTAACCTCATTGAATTACAAAGAAGAAATAGGTGTTGACCTCACTGAATTACATAGAACAGTTATTTACCTCACAAAATTACAATGTAATTACAATGAATAGTTATTTACCTCACTGAATTACAATGAACAGCTACTTTTATCTCTGAATTACAATGAAATAATGGCTATTTACTTCAGTTGTTGAGTGGCTTTAATTTCTTTAAACAATTCAGTCAGTTGTTGTGACTAACACTTACCACAATTATCAAAAAGCCCAAAGTACTGTATTCCACATGCAAGTGATGTAAAATGGTTAAAATTAAAAACCTGTAATATGGCAATATTTTGTGTAATTTTAAATTTCAAATAACTCAAGAGTAGGAATTTCCAAATTTTTAGACTAAGATTTATTATTTCCAAAAGTGGTGACATCCAAAACTTCTGTAGTTATCATACATGTACAGGAGAATACTATGCTTAATTACTTTGTACTGTCTACTCCCGCACATCCAACTAAACACATCCATACTTACAGTATGGTCTTAATGTTAAGGAGTTCAAGTACACAATACACATACCTATATTTATACTCAAAATATTATTGAGTTAAAGTACTTCTACTCAAATTTTAATTAAAGTACTGAATTTTAATTAGTAAAAGTACTTTTACATTTGCTCATAATTTTAATGAGTTACAGTACTCATACCAATATTTCTTAATCTTAGTGAGTTAAAGTACTTGTACTCACAATCTTAATGAGTCAAAGTACTCATACATACCCCATATTCATACATACCCCATATTCATGCTCTTAATTTTAACAAGTTAAAGTACTTGTATCTGTACTTATACTCATGATCTTAATGAGTGCTCATATCCCATATTTATGCTTCTAATTCTAACAAGTACTTGTATATGTACTTGTACTCAAAATCTTAATGAGTTACAGTACTCACCTCATATTTATGATCCTAATTTTAACAAGTTACAGTACTTGTATCTGTACTTGTACTCATAATCTTAATGAGTTGAAGTACTAGTATCCCATATTTATAATTCTAATTTTAGCAAATACTTGTATCTATACATGTACTCAAACTCTGAAAGAGTTACAGTACTCATCTCTTATTTATGCTCCTAATTTTAACAAGTTAAAGTATGTGCATCTGTACTTGCACTCATGATCTTAATGAGTTACAGTGCTCATACACCATATCTGTGCCCTAAATTTTAATGATTTCAAGTACTTGTACCCATATGTATAAAGTATTCTGTATTCCAAACGTAGATTTTGAAGTAAAAATGCATATCAGAAACCTGGTAGCTGATGAATCGTTCTTCCCTAAAATTTCAAATTAAATCTATGTAGTTAAATGTACTACTGACAATTTAATCTAAATGAAAGCAGAAAATGACTAAACAGTGGTATATTTTCAACGAAAATTATCTTTCCTTTTTAACTGACCTTTATTTGTGTAACCAGAAAGACTATATTCTTAAGATCTGGAAAAGACCCTGAATGTCTAATCTCTTATTTATTTGGGCAACCAATCTTGTTTGTTTCAGTGTGTGCATGCGTGCATGCATGTTTGTGTATATGTTTGTGTGTGTTTTAAAGTGAATGTGGACTCAGAAAAACATGTCTGTTAAAATGATTAAACACACATATATCACTGACAGTGTGTGTGTGTGTTTTAAAGTGAATGTGGACTCAGAAAAACATATCTGGTAAAAATGATTGAACAGTGATATATCACTGACATTACAAGGAGATGTAGTGACTCAGTAGTTAGCATGTTGGCCTTGCAAATGAAATAGTACAAGATCAAATCCTATCATCAGATCAGTCCAGAATGATTTACAGACCCGTACTGCTGTGCCTTGAAACACCAACCAAAAGAAAATATCAATACTATACAATATCAATTATCAACCGACTTGAATAGAATGTTAATCTTTGCTACTTTGTCTAAATAACATGTATTAGTGATATCTCATCTGACTGATATCCATTGTATGGGAATAGGTTAATCAACAAAATGTTTTTTTTTATGGTGGGGTGGGGAGAATGGCTTACGGTTTTCTTATGTGATGGATTGTTTTTTCCAAGCTCTACTGTCCAAAAAGAATTTCCAGATTCCTCCTTTAAACTGTCAAGTGTTGAAACCATCACTGATATATTTCAATGATGACATTTCAGAATTAGACACTGAGGCGGCCTTATTGGATATAAGATCAGCCCCATTTTCATTTAGGACAAACTAGACTTATAAAAAGTGCTTTAGTTAAACCTCATGATGACATTTCCATCCATTTAGGTGACGTAGCAAAAATAAGATTTTCAATACGGTCGATGTGGTTGCCATTTTGGATGTCCAGAAAGACACATTACCTTAGCGACCAACCAAATATTATAAGAAGTCTTCTGGTGAAAACCTAATGTCAATATTACTTTCTGTTCAGGTGGAGTAACAATAACAAGATACTAAGATTGATGCCATGGTGAAGATATTGGACATCCAATTGGTAATATTTTCATTTAATAAAAAACTGCCTCCATAAAAGTATTTTAGTGAAAACCACATTCTGATATAACCATCTATTTAAGTGAAGCAGCTATCATAAAATAAGCAATAATGAGTTTCAAGATTGTTGGAGACAACTAAACATCACAGGAAGTCTTTATAGACAAAACAACGTGCTGATATGACCATCCATTCATCTGGAGTAGCGATAACAATACTTTCAAAATGCCCACCATGGGAAAATAGTTTTGCAGAAGTAGCAATAACAAACTTGTGGTTAAAGTTGGCAATGGGTATCAGGGTAATTGGTTATCTGCCCTTTGATAATAACCCTGATAATAAAATGAGCCATACGGTACCAGTTTGTTCACATTGTTTTCAAATTGACAGTCCTTTTGATTGAGCCACAAATACATGTAGATTTTCAGTATCAAGCATAGGTCTGCCTGTTTTAGTAAATAATTGGCCTTAATCCCATAGCTTGTTTTGCCATGTGACAACCCTTTGATCAAGTCATGAGTGCAGTACAGTGGCAAGCAACAGGGTGATTATTTGATCTTACTGCACAAGTGAATTGTATTCAATAGCAACCTTGAATAGATTTCACAAATTGTATAATCAAAGTAAATTACTTAAATAAAGCTCAAGCACAGTCTCTAAATAAGTATTTGCTTATGACAGTGAAGGGAAAAATGGGGGTCAGACGATATTTATCATGACATGGCAACGATGGAGGATTTCAGAACTTAACTGGACACTGAAGATGAATTCTTGGACTTTGTACAAGATGTAACATTAGGTAGAGATATTTACAGGCTACTGAGAATTAAAACAATGTGTGAAGATGAATTCTTGGACTTTGTACAAGATGTAACATTAGGTAGAGATATTTACAGGCTACTGAGAATTAAAACAATGTGGATTTAGCTTCAGGTTTGTACACATTTAATACAATTTCCCCTTGATCGGGTACCAGGATAACTGATCAAATTACAAGTTTTCTAACATTCTGACTGCTTTATTTGTGGTAACAAATGCACAGATAACTGACAATGAATGAGACAATCGACGATGGACAACAGGCCATCCCATAAGGTCTTCTGGTCAACGACCAGTACAGCTAAAAATCAGAAAAGATGAAGTTCATGGTGATTAAACTTCAAAATTGTACAAATGTTATTAGTTACCAAATTATATGAATCATATCTGAATAAATGTTGACTTTGTTTTGGTGTGTAATTTACAGTGTAGCCTAACAAATAAAAAGTATCTTGTTTCTGAAAAACTAAGTACATGCATAGATTACAGGAATCTGATATGCAGCATGTATGTGTGTGTGATTAGGATTATTAATGTTAGCTTTTAGCAATTTTTCAGTCATATCACTAAGATGTCTGCAGTGTGGCAGTTTATAGTGATGTATAGCACTGGGGCATCATGCTGCAGACATCTAGCATCATGTCAATACATCCATTCACATTATCCTGACACCAGACCAATAAATCGTAACACTAAACTCTTAATGTTGAGCACCAAGCGAGGTTGCTGTTAGTACCATTTTTATAAGTCTTTGGTATGACTCGACCAAGATTTGAACCTGTGACCTCCTGCATCTGAGGCGGACACTCTAACCACTTAGGCCACCAGAGCGGTCCTGCAGTGAAATATATTATAATGTTTTTCTTTTATCCAATCAATATAACATTATCAGGCAATGTCAATATGCAACCACTATACCATTATTAGGCAACGGCAATTCAACCACTATACAATTATTAGGCAATGGCAATATCCGACTACTTTACCACATAATTAAGTAATGTCAATATGCAGCCACTATACCATTATTAGGATATGTCAATATGCAGCCACTAGTCCATTATTAGGCAATGTCAATATGCAACTACTACCATTATCAGGCAATGGCAATATCCAACCACTTTACCATTATTAGGCAATGTCAATATGCAAGCACTATACCATTATTAGGCAATGGCAATGGCAAAAGTACTCTAACTGTAGTCATCTATAGTTTTTGTAGAGTACAGGCTAGACATGATCACAAGTCCTAATTAAGAAACCCAGTCCTACTTGTATACAGGCTAGACATGATCACAAATCCTAATTAAGAAATCCAGTCCTACTTGTATACAAGCTAGACATCATCACAAGTCCTAATTAGGAAACCTAGTCCTAATTGTACTCCAAGACAAAACTACCTTCACCTGAACATTGTAAAAAGTACTCTGTCACATTTATAGGAGTAATACACCCTAAAAAACTTGAAAGAAGACAACATTTTTGGCTGTTTTTGATTTTTCTGTCGTGAGCAATTTCATTAAAGCTATAATATTACTATACAACATGTATCATCATCAGACAGGTTCCGATACAAGGTAAAAATTAAAATAGGTGTGGTTGCACGAACATGACATGCCTTATTTTTACGGCCCATATTCTGTAAAGTTGTAAGTTGTTATCATGTATGCAACACAAAAAATCAGTACTTGCTGTTCACGGTATTTCACCTCTGAACTGGTAGCTTTATATTGTCCACTGTGACTAACACAAGTTGAATAAAAAAATGTAATAAAAACTTTTTATTGCCCTTTTGGCCAGACTTCTGACAGAAACACAAATAAGGTTCTTTTTGTCATGTTACATACTGTATGTTAACAAGATCAAGAAATTTTGATGAGCTCAACTATATCAAAAACAATTTATCCCATACTAGAATTTTAGCAGTTGCTCTCCATTTATGAATCAACACAAACACTTATTTTACTGTCAACACTAGCCCAAATAGGATGGATTCTTAAAACAAAAATTACACATTGTGAAAATGGAAAAATATAACAAATTACAGAATTACCAGTTTTCTTGTTGCATTATGTGTAACATGACAGTAGGATGGTGGGAATTTTACCAGGTCTTTAAATGGGATGATGATTTCTATAAAAATAACATATCTGGCATTTGAAATATTTAGTAGATGTATGTTTCTGTGTTTGTATCGCTGTCTACAGATTTTCTGAATTGAAGTCACTGATGTGTTCAAGTATTACATATTTATGAAGTTGAATAAACAATGCATGCGACACAATTTCAAAGGAACATGAAGAAAAGCACAAACAAAAAATTAAACAGTTATGTTCCTAATCATGTCACAGCACTGACATGATGGACAGATGGATGGCAAAAGGCATGGAGAAATAAAAGAAAATGCTAATTTAAAGTCTGCAGAATTATTCCATATTTAAGTTTGCAATGTCAAATAAAAACCTGTATTATTTACATCAATTAGAAAATATGTGGATTTATTTGATTTTGCAACAAAAACGCAATTATCTGCTTCACACTATCTCAATATTATCTTGCCATCCTAATCATTATCAAAATAAGCAATCTTGTAACCATGTCATGTGTATGAAGAGGTTTTACATGTATATCTTTGAAGAGCTACAGACTATATTCCTTAAGCAGTTTGATGAGCTACAGACTATAGTCCTTTAGCAGTTTGATGAGCTACAGACTGTCTTCCTTTAACAGTCTGAAGAGCTACAGACTATATTCCTTTAGCAGTTTGATGAGCTACAGACTATATTCCTTTAACAGTCTGAAGAGCTACAGACTATATTCCTTTAACAGTCTGAAGAGCTACAGACTATATTCCTTAAGCAGTTTGATGAGCTACAGACTATATTCCTTTAACAGTTTGATGAGCTACAGACTATATTCCTTTAACAGTTTGAAGAGCTACAGACTATATTCCTTTAACAGTTTGAAGAGCTACAGACTGTATTCCTTTAACAGTTTGAAGAGCTATAGTCTGTATATTCTTTTAACAGTTCAAAGTGCTACAGACTATATTCTTTTAACAGTCTGAAGAGCTACAGACTATATTCCTTTAACAGTTTGAAGAGCTACAGACTGTCTTCCTTTAACAGTCTGAAGAGTTACAGACTACATTCCTTTAACAGTTTGAAAGCTAACGACTATATTCCTTTAACAGTTTGAAAACTGAAGACTCTATTCCTCTAATAGTTTTGAAGCTAAAGTTTGAAACTGATAACATATGCAAATTAATTCATGTTTATTGCCATGAGTTAAGCTGTGTTGTATCTTAAACAAGTTTGTGGAACATTTTCCCACCCAAGCCTGAAAACTGTCTTTTTCCTACATTTACTAAATCCCATATCCAGATAGTTATGGGGGGACAAAGATACATAAAATATCCCATTAAAAGCTTAAACAAGGTGCAACAAAGGTTAAAGGTGTGCAGTATATTAATTTCAGATGATATTTCTGCCATATGGATGAACTGTGCCAAAAATCCGTACAAGAAAGAAGGTATGACTGCCATTGAATGCATTGACAATATCACTGCAAACTAAATTACTGTCTCATTTCCATGTAGATATCCTGCTGGGTTTGAATTGGAGAGGTTTCATCCAGCTAATAAGGTGTCTGTCACAGAACTGAATTGCTACAAGTATATATTCTGCACATTAACAATGTACTGACATGAATACTTATGGTGACCATATCATGCCAACATGCGATGCATTTTGAAATTTCAAAAAATCTTTTGCATATTGATTTTTATTGTGAGTACATCTATTAGCTTTTCATCCAGTGTGCAGTACATTAATTTCAGTCATATGGATGGATTGGCAGGAGTGACACACTGACAATATCATTGCAAAACTAATTTTGCTAATTAGGTGTCCATCGCAGATCAGTACAGAATCAAACTGTTACATGAGAATAATTAGAATGTTAATAGGCCATATGCCCATGAATAATTACAGAGACCATGTGATGTCAATATACAACGCATTTGGAAATTTAAAAAACTCTTTTGTATATTGGTTCTTAACGTAACTAAATCCACAGGCATTTTATCTGGTAATTTTGGAAATTATTGTGATTGTGAGTTGTTAGCATGCAAATTCTATACATATAAGGGAGATAACCTATGATTACACTAACCTGTCAAATTACAGGTCTTGTGCAACTATTTGAATTCAATACATGTACTTATACACGTTATTTCAAAATATAAGACATTAAAAAATCATAAAAAACTGTTACTTCAGTACCCCACTTTATAGATTTTTCCTACACATAAAATGGAATGAACAAAACATGTTCTGATGTAATCCGTTGTTCAGTATTTTTTAAAAAAGTTTTAGCCTCTTGAAATGGTTTACCATCAAAAATACATGCTACTAAAAGTGCCTTTCTACATTTTACTTTTAAAAAATCCTCAATCACTATTTTAGTGGCCTGTCAGGTGCTGGTGACACATTAAAGAAAAAGTAGTATAAAAATATCTACCACTGAATAACAAATCTGAAAGTACATAGCATCATTCTAACTGCTGTTGCATGTTAAAAAAAATGCAAAATGAAACAAATCATACTATATATGTTTGCCATGTACTACAGACCCCCAGGAAACTACATTGATGTAGACACAATTGATCATACCCAAGTACATGCATGTGACAACATTTTGGCTTAATGAGAGGTAATTCAACTGGTGTAATTTCCATTACCACAGATCCAATTATGCCCAACAATAACAAGGCCAATATACATATAAAGTTACCCCATACCAGCCAAACAAGAAAAGAATATATAATTCTTCCAAACAGATTACCTGGTCTATGACCCCTGTCCCACCTGCCACAACTCTGGCTTTTAAGTTTCATTTTTTTCCAGACCATTCAATAAAGAAGGTTATGGTACACAATACAGCAGACCAACAAATTGTTCTCCACTATTTTTTAAAAATTCTAACATGAATGTTGTGGTCTAAAGTTTCTCTATTCCAAACCAAACAACGAATTAAATTTAGAGCAGCCTTCAATTTTTGAGGTGCAATTAATGCTTGTGTAATTTATGTGTGTGTACACATGTATATACTTAGCATATACATAGGAAGAGAGTTCAGAGTTGGAATAATATCTTTGTTTAGGAGGCAAATAGACAATGAATTTTAAAACATAAGTTTTCTTTTGGCTGATCTCTGGTATTCAATGATTTGTCTAATACAATGTATGAAGGCATCATTACCAGTTTGTATAGTATTTGAACACCCTCACATTTATATGTATACCTCTATTTCTTCTAAGGCATCAAGGATATAAAAAGATACACAAAACTTGTACTTCATTCACCAGTTTATAATTTATAACCTGATTGTTGGCAGGGGTCTCAAACACAGTCAACTTGTTGGCATTTTGAATCAAACAGGAGTTTCTTTAAAAAGTTTAGTGCATTTTACATATCACTGATGCCATTGGCTCTTAAAATTAGTAGGAGGGTACACACGAGAGGGTGGGTGAATACTATAACAACCCTTAGAACTCTATATAATTTTATGTTAACATTAGGCTATGATGTATGTTAATTTAGCTAATGTGACAGATAAATGTATGGTATAAATTTGTACATCAATCCTTGAAAAGAATATACACACATATTTACTATTGGTCAGGGCTCAACTTAATAAATATTGGTATATGAAGTTAAACGTGTTCATTTTGTAGCTGAATGATAACAACTTAATTTAGGAAACCACTTGCTTTAAGTATTCTGTTAGTGTAATGTTTATATTAATTTTTAGTAACTTGGGTTCTACATGTACTTGGAATTGTCACTTACCTTAACACCACAATTCTCCCTGAAAAGTATCAAGCTACTGAATGGCTGGAATAACCACACACTGAGTAATGCTTGGAGGCAAATTATCTCTTACCAGCGGAATCAATGATCAAGGAGTAATGCCATGGCAAATTATCTCTTCACAAAAATATGCCATACAATACAAAATTGTCATGTGACCTTTTTACAACCAAGCATGCATTTTCTGTTGCTGCACTTGGCAATTATGCAACCTCAATTCCATACACTTACTGGGATATTTATATGCTTTCTAACATGTAATGTGACATGTTTCCATCAAATTGCTGTACACTCAGTAAAGAGAAATGGCCAAATTGCTGCCTACTCCATTTATCAGCATTCTAAAGTTTATTTCTATAGTTCATGTATATATTTTTTTATGTGATATAATTCTAACCTTTGCCTCACAATAACCTTGAATTTAGTTAAAAAAAAGACTGATGATGATACTATGGTTTGGGGTGTAAGGACATTTTTCAAGGCCTTTTAGTCTTTCTGAATTGCGGGGCCCTGAGTGGCCGAGTGGTCTAAAGCACTCACCATTCCAGATCACTACTGTCTCACCTCTGTCTGCGTGGGTTTGAGTCTCAGGCTCGGCTAACGTGGGTACGTGAAAAAGCTTCTTGTGGGTTGGTGGTTTTTCCCAAGGTTTTCCAGGGTTCTTCCTCCACCAGTTATACTGGCTGCCATGTATAGCCTATCTTGTGTTGAAAAATGGCATTAAACCCTACAGCAACAACAACAACTTTCTGAATTGCAGTTTCTGCATGACTGATTCTGTCTTCATTATTCCATCCACAATTGCCATGCATAAATGAGTCAGGTGAACTCTCTCTTGACCTTTTCCTCTTCCTGATTTGATGATATGACATAACCACACCCCTATTTAGAGCAGCAATTCATATTTGGTGCACAGTACAAATTTACTCAACAATCAATTGAAAGACAGTAATGTTTTCACCATAAATGTTAAGTAGTACTGGCCAAGGTGACAGGAACTTTATAGTATTTCAACTTTCTCATTCCAGAGTTATTACATAATAAATTCAATAAAAGCCTGGCTTAAGAATGGGTGTGGTGGATAGACTGCTGAATAAACAACACCTGACAGACTGGGTGATATGTGGGGTGGGGCTTGGTGATTTGTCATTTCCAGGTTCTAAGAATAATAAAGTTTCATACTAGGATCTATATTTTGTTAACAGATTCAGAATTACACTGGAGAAACAGGACACATATGTGACACATGCTGTTAAGAAAAACATGTTAACTTCCATCAAAACAACCAGTTGTTGCCTTTTTAAACAAAAACTTCTAACATGACTGGCAATGTGCTGAGTTCTATTTTTTTCTAAATGTAGTAAATACACTTTGAAAGTTTGTTGTTAGAGTTAATGTATTTTAGGCTTTAAGGTATGCAAAAGGCTATGTTCAGTTAATTCTCTCTCTTAATGTCTTTTTCTCTTCCTGAATTGTGCATGACTGATCACCCCTTCATTATTTGGTCAAAAATGGATCATGCATGACTTTCCAGGGAAGTATCAAGTCCTATCTGTAGACCTTTTTCTCTCCCTGGTTTAATGAATCACCAAATCACACAGCTACATGTATAAGTTACCATTTCAATTCTGTAAAATCACGGGGTTTTGTTTTGTAAATTGAAACACTTTATAACAAAGTAAATTTTGGTTCAAAGTAAAAAAAAAAATAGTTGGCTTAACAAAATCCTGGAAGGTAGGTTGTGCTGTTTTTTTTTTTATTTAGTTAATGTGGAGCTGGGTGATGCATTATATACGTGATGCTGGTAAATGTTAGAAACATGTTAACTTCCAGACCTTTTAAAATGTTCTAACACAACCAGCAGTAGTGGAGAAATAATTAATTGATATATCAATGTATAGATACTTTTTTCATATCGATACCCATATCAGTACAAGAAGTGAAGAATCAATATAAAACAATACTTACCCATATACAAGTTACTTTAATCTTCAATAGTCATCAAAACTTATTAGTTGTTTGCCTTCTTATTCTTTAAATTGAGAATTCATCTGAGGCAGCTGTCACAGGCATATGTGCTAATCTCTGGTGTCAGTTTAAAAATTTAAAAACCAGCTACAACATCCACTTGCCTCCTACAAATAAACACAGTGTCACTAACTCATGTGGTTTGAAATCTGCCCTCTTTTGCCAATTTCATGCCAAATATTTTTATCCCATCAGCATTAAAATACTAGTGACAACATCCACTTGCCTCCTACAAATAAACAGTGTGACTAACTCATGTGGTTTGAAATCTGCCCTCTTTTGCTAATTCCATGCCAAATATTTTTATCCCATCAGCATTAAAAAACTAGCAACAACATCCACTTGCCTCCTACAAATAAACAATTTTTGCCAATTCCTTGCCAAATCCCATTAGCAAATTTCAGCCACCATTAATATATATCAACATAAAGGAGACATTTCAGGCATGGACTTGCTTGTCAGTCATCAATGCTCCCACACTCAACTTGTTCTACACAAGATTTTCCTTGCTGGAGGAAATTATACTATTTCTTCTGTGTTGAAGATAACACCGGATAATGCCTTACAAAGTTAATTGATGACATGAAATAAGATATTTTAAAGCATTCAAGCAGTGCAAAACAAAGGGTGCAGTGACCAAAATGAGTCCAGCATCTGATTAAATGGGCGCAGCCTGAAAGGGTCTAAAAGTCTGAATTAAAATCACTGGCAACTAAAAGGTAGTCTCTTTGAATGTTATTTTTTTTATTTTGTCAAGGACGAGATATGAACAAATGAAAATTTATGTCTGTTTTTTGGTTAGTTGTTATGATTTAACTCCATTTTTCAGTAAATGATGAGGTTGTACAAGGCAGCCTGTATATATGGTGGCAGATAGAGGAAAGATGACAGTGATCTGTGAAGACGTGTGCCTTAGACCATTTGGCCACTCAATGCCCCTATCTCTGTCTGTGATGTGCATACTGGAAAGACAACCAAAATGTCAACACGTATAAAATGGCACCACCCTATGAATGAAAGACCTTCTAAAGATGAAAAGACCATCAAGAAGATATGTGCATCGATCATATCATAGGCTGTGTATTATTAATCATATGGATACAAGGCAGTGGTGTGGCTGTTATATAATAAATCAGAAGTGTTCATGAACTTGTTGCTTGAGCAGTTTGTTTATAACAGCACTTTCAATAAATCAATGGCTACATTATTCTAAAGAAATTGGGGCAAATTTCTTTTTCCAAGGACACACCAGGATTTAAAGATCATTGGTAATACATAATTCAATATAGGTGGATGGAGTATGATACTCTGATTATGAAGCAATTATAAAGTTTGACAACAGTGACCTATTCCCTTCTATAACGTATCCTGTAACGCTCAGCAATGGGTTTGTGAAAGAACAACTTACAAAAGAAACCCCCACAAATCCATCAAATTTAAATGGTTTGTCAGGGGTCATACTACCAGGCGAAGTGGGCGACAAAGTCGCCTAAAATATGTAAACTTCGCCTTCTTCTGCTAGGAAAGCGAAAACGACTTCGCACTGTGATTGTTTTCGAGATACATTGACCTACCGTATATTTTTGAGATGCCCCCTCTCCTTAGCCTGGTTAGTTCTAGTGTTGTGTTGTAGCGAAATGTATTCATCAAGACACCAGTAGCTAGGTCTAGTTTTGATATCAATTACGTTGACAAACAAACTCTTGCACATTCACAGACATGTTTTTTTGATAGCTGATAGCCCATTAACCCTTTCCCGAGTCAGTTAGCAACTATCACTGCCCGATTTCCGCATGTTATCCTTAACGATAAAAACATACAAACTTGTGTTTCGAAACTTTAACAATAGTCTGTAAATAGCAATGTGTGTTTTAAGAACAGAATCGGTGATCTGGATATTTTTACTGCCTCTTGTACACTATTTTCGTCATAAAATTAGTTTGAAACTGTAAGTGAACCAATAGACCTAACAGGGAAATACATCGCTGTGTGTGGAGGTACCAGTTTAAAGTTTATTAGATTGTCTGTTTTCATAAATCATCCTGCAAATATATTCAGAAAAAATACAATTCATAGAAAGCAAAGCGTAGGTATTGTGTTATTTGAGATTTAACTTTGAAATTATGTAGGTCAGAAATGTATGGGACAATGCTATGTTGTGGAATTCGCGAGAAGCGCTCTATGGTCAAAGTTGTTTTCTGACTTGACTCGTATAGATAGTTCCCGAATGACGTCATCAGCCGCCATATTTGTGGTCAGCTGGCAGATTTACCGTTGACTTTATATGGTGTTTGGAAGTTGAAATAAATCGACTGAATCTCAAGATACTTTTACGAAAGTTACATACATAAACAGAATGCAATTGAAGCTTTCTGTCAGTATCTACATTTGTGATTTCAATGGTGAAATCCAAGACGATCCGAATACAAACGGCATTGCCGATGCCATTACTTGTCCTGACTTTAAAATCAGCGAACAATTATTGTATTTTCTCCAATATGTCACAAACTGAACGAAGTGTGTCGAGCTGTTTTGAAAAATGACTTTCTTAATTACGACTGGCTCAAGTTGGAAATTAGCAGACGCAATTAGGATAAACTAGCAGGGTTGGAACTAACAATGGGTGCTGACTCGTGTCTTCCCTTGTGTTATATTGTTACAGGTTAGACTCCTAATTTTCTTTGTAACGAACCCCTGGGGGAGAAACTGCCACGTTGCCCATCGTCCAGGTAAAATGGGCAAAATATCGTCTGCTTAGTGACGTCATCGGGAAGCATGTGAAAATCCGGAAAAAAGAAGTGCAGCTTTTTCTATTTGACCAATGCCTAAAACTACTACAAGTATGTAGACAAATAAACAAACCATAAATTTGCAATCATATCAATGGACTGTTGAAATGAAGCTATATAAAGTGAGCGGTAACATGCGAAAATGCTCCTTCTAAAAATAGATGCATTCACATGTCTGTGCACAGGGGCTCGTATCATTGCTTACAATTTACCTGTCATACATGTCCTATATAATAACAAACTATAAAGGAGCAATGTCTGTAATTGTATGCATTTTAGGTTTATGTATGAATAGTTACGGTAATGTTTAATTCGCAACAAAGAAATTAGGGCGAACAGTATGATCTGAACACGGTGTGCATTTGCCCTCATGGACATGGTATAGGGGTTGATTCAAACGCTTTTAGAAATCTTTGAAAGTGCCATTATTGTAAACTTTTAGAAAGTATTTTAAAGAATTGATTAAGGGTAGTTGATTAAGCATTTTTACTAACTTGCATTTACAATAATGTAATCTGGTTACTCAGTTAAAATTTGGTACATTGTAGTTTCTATTATTCTCTTTTCAAGTCATATGGCGAAAATAACTCAGAAAATTTTCTACTTGAAAATAAAGTATTGCTTAAATCCAATGCTAAATGCAGATATGAATACTGGGAAATAGAAGGCATAATTCAAATAAGAGAACACACACACACACACACACACACACATATATATATATATATATATATATATATATATATATATTGCGTTTATTGCTTCATGTCCACTTCTCCCTGTTGAGCTCTCACTTCTCCCTGTTCTGTCCAAAACAGGAGAAGTCACTTCTCCCTAAAATTCAAGTCTAACTTGACCCCTGTCAGTATCTTAATGCAGATGAATTTGTCATGTGTATGTTAATTACTTTATACGTTGTCTTCTAAAAACTGTAACTGAATTGGGATGACTATGTCTATATTATAGCTGCCACCCTCAACAACATATTGACATCAGAGGGCTTGTTGATAAAAATAGAGAGTATTGACACTGAAGCCTATAATTTACTAGGTTGGCTATTAGAAAGCAAATCTTTGAATGGGATGTCAACACCAATGGCATTTATGAGAGAAGGCAAGCAAGACACTGATTCAACAAATGAGAAAATATTTAGTGGACTAGAAAAGTTACATGAAAGTCAAACAGAAAACAAACGCTCTCCTTTAAATGTTATAATGATTCTCTGTCTTTGAAAAGAACGTGTGTACTTAACACATTAACATACACCAACGAATAACATTAAAAAATAATTTTTTGCCTCCTTTTCATGATGTGAAACTTTTCCAAAAGCTGGATTTGGCCCAAATATTTTTCATAATGCCCTGTTTGGCTTTCTTGATGGCATATGCAGCACATGCCACATATGATTCAAGGTTTACAAATATAACTCTATTGATAATAGTCGAAATTAATTTATGACAAAATACAACTATTTTGTAAAAACATTAATAAATTCTTGAATTATTTGTAATAAAAAATTAAAAGATACCTACAAAATTAAAAACTCGGGAATTTACATAATTACTTGGTGACAGAAACTATAGATGTATAATGGAAAAATACAATAGAACATACTGCAGAAAAAATATCGCATAAACCAGTAATACTGAGTACCTCTAAATAATATTAAGTCTGTAGGTAATGAAATAAAATAGTCAATAACATTAATCAATAAGCAAGAAGTGGGATTTGTTCAAAGCTGAGAAGCTGAACAGAAGCTGTTTATCTGCACATACTATTTGCAAATAAAAGTCGATTTAGTCAGGCCTGAAAACCTGGAAAGTAGATCCTAATAAAAGTTATGTAGCACCGTATTAGCCTTAAGCAGTATTTAAAAGACAAACATAATGACATGTTGCTAATAATAATAATAACAATAATAATAATGAGAATAATGGCAGTGACAAACATAATGATCTTCAAGCTGAACAGCTTAGAATATTTTGATAATTTCTGTTCTTACTGTACATCTATCTATGCATCTGCCTGGTTGTATTCAAATTTAATTCTGTAGTGCACCAACAGAATGCATGCTTGATGCCATTTTTAATTTTCAGTATGCAAGGTTACATGATTGCCTCAATGATCTACTATCTTCTGGTCTTAATCATGTAAAACAGAGTTGCAATGCTCACGACATGCTCTCTGAGACTTTCAGACACATAGAAAGATACAAATGGACTGACCCAAAGTCATCAAATATGCTACACAAAGAAATCCAAACAATATTTAAATATAAGAAATGTAAACAAAACACCAACAATATGTACATAAAAATATAAAAATATGTTTAAACTCTTTTTCTACATATGACCTAATTGACAACTGTAGTTTTCACTGCTGAAGAACAAGAGGACATGTACAAATGTACATATCAAACTCACTACCATTTTATGCATTTTACTTTACATTCCTGATTAGGGACAATCATAACATCGAACAGATAGAAAGGAATAACCTTGTTATAAAGTATGCAGTTTTTATTCAATGTTTAATTTTCAAATAAATAACAATTTTGTTCTCTTAAACCACATGTTTTGCATAGCGGTAAGTGCATTTTCATACAATGATGTGAAAATACATATCCTACTATTATAATACTTCTCACAGTTGCAAGCCAAGTCAATATACATAATGCTTATGAATAAACATAACATATATTTACAATGTTGAGTTTTCATTACCTTTAGACGGGTATTAAGAAGGGTCAACATACCAAGTATGGTATATTAATATTTACAGAACTATATGCAGTCAATTGAGAGGACAAACAAGCAAAATGTAAAAAATGGAATGACTCTTGGTAATAAAAACTGTACACACGTTCTTCTGAATTTTTATACGCTATTTACTGTGCAAATGTTACTTTCAATATGGAAACATGGATAGCAACCAGGTTAGAGATATGTCTGTAATATGACTCAGTCATGGGACTGTGCTGATTGGAAGAAGGTGGTAGACTCCATTACATTAATGCACTATTATGCTTGCCACATGCTGCGAATGAAGCAACTTATGCAAAAAGGAACACTCATTGCATCTTGTTTAGTCTTTATGCAGCATGATCACTTTCACTGCAATCACTAAATTCTATTCCAACATAAATTATTTATCTACTGTATATAAAATGCAATATCATATTACTTATTTTAGCTCTTATAATTATTCTTTCCACAAAACAACTATCTGCATATTCCATTTACACTTTTTTTTTTTAAAAGTAAACAATGTAGCAATTTCTACTTATTACATTCTATGCATGATGTTTGCTTATAACACACCGACTCACTAATAAGACGACGAATATCGTACGTTACACGAATACTAAACGTGTAAATATTGCCCTTAAAATCTGCCTCAGTGTATACTGTAGACAGGTTTCTGTTGGTGATTTGAACTGATTCACAGGGAGAAAAAAACAATGGAGCTCATTTTACATTATACGTCCCACTAGCTGGTGGAAATGACTCCAGCAATGTAAGATGTCACCCTGAACAGACTTATCACGAATTTCCCATTTTTCACTGATAGAATCAAGTGGCCGCAATTGCAAGCCTAGCGGTAGGTCTTAATGACAGATTATTCCTATGCAGGTGTTACGGTATAGAAAGTAGACACATTATACCAAAAGGGTTAACATTATGGCTCAAAATTTGCGTGATACAGAATGGTATCAAAATAACAATGAAAAATGTACTAATCAATGAAAACATAAATACCGTGTTTTCCAACGAATACAAAATTAGCTGAAGAAAATTTCCATATTCCGATACACAATTTCCATATTCCGATAGACTAACCAATAAAAATAGCAATACACAACTTCCGGGTTGAACTCGGATCAGTTTACAAAACTATTGCACACTGAGGCCGATAACAAATCACAAGCTATCCACAGAATAATCGGGATCTGACGAAGGATTGCTTATTTATTTTATATTTATTTTCAGAAATGTTGCCAATTGCAAGTAAAAACGTAGAATTTTGGCGGATTTAATAGAAAGCACGAGTTTATTAGAACACTATCTCCACAACAGTAACAAACAATATAACATCATAAATTTGGATGATGGTGTAAACTACATACTTATTACGTGTCCCAAATTTGTAAGACGATCAAGGCGGCATAATAGACTTAATTTACAAGAATTACAGATAAACGATTTGTATGATTATGTTTAAAGGACATTATACCATATTCTAAGATAATAGTCATGTAAAAAGTCAAGAAATTTAATTCTGTAGGACTACTGCTTGACCAAACTTAACTGAACATATTAAACGAGACACTCACTGAGAGAAGATTCTAATAATTTGTTGCTTGTTTGTTAATTATTTTTTAGAAACAAAAGAGAGTGCTAGCATTTTTAATAGAGGTGAAATTTAAACTGCAGTAGATACTCTCTTTTGAATACTTCAAAACATTTGTATTTGAAAAAAGCGAATATTTGACAACGGAATGCACATAATATTACGCATAGATGTACACCAACCACTTTCCGGAAATCATACCTGCATGGGGTAAGAACTTGGACCAACGTAAAACAAAGTCGACAGTGGTTTCTTTTCTGACGTTTAATACTTATCAAAAGGATCCACCGAGATGATACAACAAAACAATCACGACAAATACCATGATTGATTTGATAGATATCCGGTACAACTAGAGGATATTGGGATATTGCACATGAATCAGCAACTTTTTGTGTGAAATAATTGAGCCACCTTTATATCAAACCGGTTAGAATAACTGAAGTGAACACAAGAAGACATCGTGACATGTTAATCATATTTCATTATGGTGTTGCCGGTGAGTACAAATATGAAGTTGTCGTTTCGTTTTACTCAAAGATTTTTCAGTATAATGATATCACATATATAAATAGGTCACGGGCAGAAAGAATTTTCTGAAGTAAACTTGAACACATTTTATACATCAGAACAAATTGTCAGAACACAAGGATCTATGTTAAAAGGTATATAATTCGAACTATATTATGCCCTAGAAAGACTAAGTTGTACCTTTTTTTTTAAAACTATCAGCTCTAATTGAACTCTCCTTATGTTTAATGTGGTCTTGAAGATATCATTGTACCTGTGAAAGGCAAAATTGACACCCAAGTTAATATCGGATTTGTTGAAAAGAAATTATAGATCGAAATGTGCATGACAATGATCACTCAATACAGACGTTTAGGTCATAAAGAACGCATTCATAATTTGTCCGCTAATGACAGTCGCTAATTCATCAAAATATTGAATAACAATGGTCACAAAGAAGACGCAAAATGACATTGAGCAACGACAGAAGATATATTTCATGCAGTAAGGATTTTGTAGTTAATATATCGATAAAAGAAGGAGAAGAAATAACAGTTAAAAAGGCAAACAGGATAGTATATATCTTTAGATTGATTGGATAATCCACAGCAGAACTATCACAAAAAGTATCAAAGATTAATAACTTACAGAAACACAAGCAGAATATAAAACATAATGTCTGTGCTACGTAATAACTGGTTCTGGAAAATTTCAAATCTGACAATTCCGATACAAGATCGAAGTTAACCCTATTCCTTCCAGTCTGTCTAACTGTTAAATAAACGAATGCTTAATTAAGAATCACTCCTCTCATGACACAGACATTACAAATCCGTGCATTATGGCGATTTAACACGCCACGGTCCCCATAAATCTAAGTAATCGTTCATCTGCCCAAATTAATGTGCTCTTCATAGATCTACAGAAATTTGCACCCTTACAGTCTGAATAAATGATATAATGAAAAAGCTTTATCCGCAAAAGTAAGGTCTTACTCATCATTCTAACGATTCAAGCATATCCAAAGATAATCACCCATACGTCAAAGAACTTAAAGAATGTTAACCTTCAAACACTTTAGAGGTCTTCACAATTGGTATAGAAAGAAAGATGATATTGGTTGTTTTTTAAGAAGGTTTCGAAATGCCTGTTTGAAAGATTACATTCTAGATCCTGCTCGTTATTATTCGAATATCCGATTAAATATATATATATATAGCATAGAACTTAACAGATTATGTCATTTTGTTGAGGAGCAGAGTAAGAATTGGAATTAGCATGGTGCCACATGGATAAGCCAAACAAAATAGAATACTAGTCGGATAAACAGTCAGATGATGCCACATGGATAAGCCAAACAAAATCGAATACTAGTCGGATAAACAGCCAGATAGACAACACAGTGAGTACGAAAGGCCACTGAGTATATACCTAGATAATGAAAATCTATGATTGTAGGCCACGGAGCAATATATGACAGTATGACAGCAAAAACATTAATTGGGTTAATGATGCACATATTAAAGGGATACAAAAACGTTTACCTAATTGGATTGAGGGCTAGTTTCATTTTCGTAGTTAGGAAATTGTTTTGCACGTGCATGGCTATTTTAGGTACTATCCGGTAGGTCCAGAGAAAATAATTCCAGATGTAAATAATTTATGAGAGTTACTGACGGCAAATCACCTCAAGAGTACAAACCAGCACCAGAGCTGATTTGTACATTAAAATGCTAGGGATAAGTACGTTATTTACTGCATCAATCTGAAACTGCGTACAATTAGAATTCAAATAAAACAGAATAGTGCGTTGTTTTGCTTCAACAGCAACAATGACTTATATTTTAGATTTATCTGAATACAATCCATGGATAAGAAGCAGACACTGATTTTGATAATATTTTTTTCAAACTAATGAATAAAGCTGCATTAGGTATTGATAAATAGAGAATCCGAGGAAAATAATAGCATTAAAAATATTTTGTTTGAAAAATGCTAAAATAATTTCAGCAATATTAATTTACAGTGCATTTACTGTGTTTGACCATGAGGTTGATGTATGACTTAAAGCATAATGCGACCGTTACGTGCAAAAAGTCATATATGCAAAATCGGAATAATACTGAATCTTCAAAGCCATTGGTTGCCCTATTACAGTGGAAAGCTGGAACATATTGTTTGATAACGTCACCGTTTTAAACACAAGCCAAAACCATGCTATTTCGGATAAAATACGTGATCATTATGTGATTCGCTATTCTCATTTTACGTTTGATACTACAGTATTCGGCCTCACATGTACAAGTATTTATTCTTCAACGGCATAACTGATGTATATTTTTTTTTTGCAAGTCCATGTGCTATGCTTATGCATTAATATGGAAATAAGCAACAACTGGGTTTGTCTTCAGCCCAGGTTCTACCTTCAAAGTATTCCAGAGCCACAGCTGATCTCCAATATTCACCCGAGTTTTATTTTTATCTAAGGCACGCTATTTCTTCTCAGATCCGCTTACAAAAAGCGGACATGCCTCTCTTCTTTCCCTCTCGAATTAATTTGTTCGCCACTTGCGAATGTTATTGTTATTAGATTAGTCACTAACGGAATTTATAGAATGAATCGCATCGTTACTTTTTGAGCACTCCCGAAGAAGCATGGAATTACTAGCGACTTCCTTGATTGAATTAAGAGGTTTACCCTCTTAATTTTAAACAGAATATTTGAACGTCGTTTAAACCTATCATCTTGATTATTTCAAAGAACGGTTTGTGTCAGATAAATTTTTTTGAAACAAATCTTTTCCTTCCTTCCAAACTTTTGTTCGATTTGTAGAGAGATGAAAATTCTGGACAGCTGCATTGGGGCTTCAAATTACAAACTAAGTTTGGTTAATACCGACACAAATTCATTGTGTATAAATGCTGAGGCATACACCTTTTACATTGACATGATACATATAACATTAAGTATTATGATACTAGTAACTATTCAAAGGATACCATACTGAGTGTCCAAGAAATAAATTAGACAGTTTCTGAACTTTTCAAAGGTTTAGTAAATATTGTACCTATACAATAGACCTGCGGGTTAAGATGTAAAGCTTTAGTCAATGAAGGCTAATAACGAATACGAAAAGGATAGTTTAGTAAATATTGTACCTATACAATAGACCTGCGGGTTAAGATGAAAAGCTTTAGTCACTGAGAACAAAAAACGAATACGAAAAAGATAGGTTGTGAGGGATTCCAAAACGTGTAATCGAAAGGAAATCAAATCTTAAAAGGTTCATACATTGTTAATTAGTGATAATAAAGTAAAAAATAAATTAGATCATACAAGAATGAGATGTGTCATCATCTGTGTATGAAAATAAGTCATTTTGTTTTGGTTGGCATCTGGATATCTAAGTACTCTTTAGTCTAAGGGAAACCATATAAGCATGAAAGTGTTGTTTTAGTTTATAAACTCTGTTTTCACTAATAATCTGGCTGACTACATTTGCTCCATTTGAACACGTTGTAGTACCAATTTTTATACTTGATAAGTAAATTACCAATTACATGTAGAAGTGCACTCTAAAGGTTATGTCTTTATGGATCAAAATTTGAAGCAGTTTTTGTCCTTTTTCCATTAATAGCAAATCTTTACTACAGCAGATTGGGAACCATTAAATATACTCTGATGTGATTTGATGTATAGATCGCTTGTATGTACCTTAGGTGACTTTCTCCAGTCACGTTCATTTCGGATATAAATTATAGCACTTGACAGATAACTAGAAATTTAATTGACCTTTCCTGACTAAAATACGTTAAACTAATTAAACTGAGAAATGAAAAATCTTAGTATAAACGATGTGTAATGCTCATTAATGTTCTGCTTATATTCAGTTTAATGGAGAGACGCAAGTTTGTCCTTGACAAACTTACTGAATGGACAGGACATAGTATTCATAATGGTCTTCTGGTATTTTTCGTGTAGCATGGTTGGGCAAGTGATTTGGTTTCTTAGCAGCAGTGATTGACAGTTTGCATTATGCCCTGAATCAAGACATTAATGGATTTTGGTGGTCTAATCAAGCTTATTCGTGAGGACACCTGCAACTGAAGTCTTGATCATTAAATACATCGTTCATCAAGTGGCTATTTGCTATTTGAATCCATTTTATCTTTACACAGTTCACTCTCCTCCCGTGTTTTGTCCACATTTACGTTTGTTTTCTTGTTTATTTTCTTTTCCTATCCTGTAGGTACCTTAACTTGAAAGGAACAACAACATATTAGTTAAAATTTGTTACAAGTGGTACAGCACATTTTGAATGCAGTCTAGAAATGCACATGCCACAATTTGGTTTATGTTTTGTCGCCACATGTATCAGACAAGTAAGTGACTTCATTTATTTTAGATGCAACACAATACAAGTCACAATTTTGCCCAACCCTCAACCTCCTTGTGTCTAATCTCATAGGAGTTGGGATAAAAACAACACAAACGCCGATAATTCTGTGCCAGAATTATCGCATTATTAGAATCACATTGCCAGAATTAGAACAGAATTATCGGCGTTTGTGGTTTTTTAAAATCCCAGTTCTGAAATTTTTCAACAACATAATGGCATCAAATTATGCTCCGCTGAGAGAAACGACGTCTTTGAAACATCAAATACTAAAACTATGTGAGAAACAAATGAAAAGCAGCCTTCACAGCAGTTTCTTGAACAAATGTGTTGAGGAGGGGATCGTACCATCGGGTTTACGACTGAAACTGAAAATTTATATAGGAAGCGAAAATGATGAATTCCAAAATTCTATCGACAGTTTATTACATAAAGTCTCTCTGAACATATGTGAGAGATTAGCAGATGAACAACAAAAAGGATCACTAAAACTAGGAAAACAGATGGAAAATCTTAGGGATGAACTGAAGAAGAAACTCGATGGGCAAAGCCTTTTCAATTTCGATCAGGAAATACACCAGAAAACAGATTCAACAAAAAATAATATACCTCTGAAGCAGAATGAAAAACTAACAATTTACGAAAGAGCAAAGAAGAAAAAAGTCAACAAGTTGAAGAAACTGGAGAACAGCATATAATCCATAAACAACCGAAAAAGCAGCAGCAGAAAAGCAACAAATCATCACAACAAAAGAGTAAGTATTCAAAACCCAAAGAAACTACAGCAAGGAACATTAATACACATATAGCACCTCCCAAAACATCAGTAAACCAAACAGTCAACATAAATAGGAATTTTGTGAATTCAAACAAGAATCAACATGATGAACAACAGAGAAAAAACTTGACTCCCTAGGGCACAACAAAGAAGACATACGCAGAAGCCGTAAAACAGGGGGAATCAGAAACAGTGACCATGAGAAAGACATTGACAAACCTTGTCAAGATTCTACAACGGCTAATAGAGACGACGTCAGAAGACAAAAGAATAGGAGGTTCCATAGATTCAAAAGTAGAAGAGAGTGGAAGAAAGAAAAAAGCGAACAAAACAAATTAAGAAAGGTAAAGAAACCATGTTAAACCTCTCACGTAGAAGATTAACTGATAATGACTATATATGGTTAGGCAAAGGGCTAAAATTTTGTCCCAAACCGAAATATCACAATAAAATTAAATTAGCTGAATAAATTTTTAACTTTTCTAGACGCATAAAATTAAAAGAATGTTTTTTATGATAAAGCATACAACAATTCAGAGGTTAAATCGGATTCTTTTCGTTCTAAAAAAAAATGGGTTATTTCAATACAATTAAATCATCTTTTACATCACCTAGTGGACGTGATTCCTATTTAGATTTTTATATTGACGCGATCACAAAAGAGATATTACATGGGAATCATCAAAAGCGATATTATAGTAATATTTCTAAGAACGAAATTAAGTTTTTATATAGTCTAATGAATGAATACAGTATAGTGATTAAAAAGGCTGATAAATCAAACACTATTATTATTATGAATCAGGAAGATTATGTTAAAGAAGTTGAACGTCAGTTAAATGAGGAAAAATACTACAAACATATTAACGAAGACCCGTCAATAGAAATTAAATCGAAAATTTCAACTTGCATTAATGAGATCGCTAAAAATAATAATTCCATGTATGAGGAATTTGATACATTCCCTCTTAACATACGTACGCCTCAATTCTACATATTACCCAAAACTCATAAAAATCCTGACCATAATTTACATTAAATTGTCTAGGACGACCCATTATATCAGGTTGTAATTCATATACTGAAAACCTATCCAAATTTATTGATAGTGTTTTACAACCTTTAATGAAATCACTTCTGTCATACATTAAAGATACTACTGATTTCATTAAAAAGTTGAAGTCTATTCCACAGCTATCTGATAACTCAATCCTGGTATCATTAGACGTAACATCACTATATACCAACATTCCACATACAGATGGCATTGAAGCTTGTAAATATTTTCTTGATAACAGTCCTAATAATAGCACACTATCTAGTGAAGATATTTGTAAAATAATAAAACTTATCTTGGAAAATAATTATTTTCAATTTAATAATACAAATTACATCTAAGTAATGGGTACAGCAATGGGTAGTCCTATGGCTCCTTCATACGCTTCTCTTTTCATGGGTAAATTAGAAAAAGAATTCCTTCAAAAAGAAAAGTTTAATCCATCTGTTTGGTTTAGATTTTTAGATGACATATTTATGATCTGGAACCATTCAACTGAAGAACTGGAGAAATTCATTGATCGCCTAAATCATTTTCATCCGACGATTAAATTTACTTATACTGCATCGAGTACGCATGTTTCAGTTTTTGATATAAATGTAATTAAAAATATTGATCACACTATTTCTACAAATATTCATGTCAAGGAAACTAATATCCACCAGTATGTGGAATATTCTTCATGTCATCCCATGTCATGTAAAAACGGTATACCATATAGCCAGGGCAAAAGATACCGACGCATTATTTTAGATGATTGTCAATTAAAAAATTCGTTGAATGATTTAAAAACATATTTCCAAAATAGAAATTATCCTAAACATATCATTGATTCTGCTCTGAACAAAGCCCGTAATCTTACTCAAATTGAGGCTTTAAACACACCAAATTGTACAATAGAGAAAAATATAATTCCTTTTACAATACAATATAATCGTTATTTAGTTAATATGGGCCTTATAATTAATAAATATTGGAGTCTTCTAAATTTGTCAAATAAAAACAGCGTAAAATCACTTTACAACAATAAACCAATTCTTGCTTATAGAAGACGCAAGAATTTGCAAGAGTTTCTAATTAGAACTAAAGAAACAGAAAATAAAAAAGACAATTCTTGTCATCTAAATGTAATAGACACCGGTGCTCTTAATGTGCAAACATAAAAGAAAGTGGTTCTTTCAGTAGCGCTAATACTAATGAGGTATTTTCTCTACGTTATAACACTAACTGCGTATCAAATGATGTGATTTATTTGATAACCGTTAAAAAAATGTAATATGCAATATGTTGGACAAACACTTCAACAAGTTTCTAAGAGAATGAATAATCATCGGTTTCATATAAAAAAAAAAATTATAGAGATCCTCAGTTTTCCTCTAATATTTCAACACATTTTAATACCAATAATCACACTCTTCTCGATTTTCTTTCATGCCAATAGATATTGTGCATGGAGACATGAATAGGCTCATAAAAAAAACCTACTGGATTCATAAATTAGATACTTTGTATCCTAATGGCCTTAATACCAATGCACTATATAAAATTGTATAAATGTTTTTAATTGATAAATTGTATATCCTTTATAACAATATAATTATATGCATGACTGTTTGTCTCTATTTTATTTTATTATTTTATTATTTTAATCTTATAGGAGGCAACTTGTAAGGTGCTAAGTTGCGAAAAACTTTGACGTTTTTCTTATCTCTTTCACTTGCCAGTCCATTTTTTTACTAAATATTATCATTCAGTTTCCTTCCTGCCATTTGGTGCTCATACGGAAAACACACGATGCAATGTTCTTTCTTGGGATGAAAAATGTAAATTGGTATCCTTGCAGGAACTGTTTTCGTACCTATTTTCTTGAGCCAGCTGTTCACCAGCTTCCTTGCAGTTTTCTAATTGGATTAAAAGCATTCGTCTAAAATATACATAACGTGAAGGTGTCCCCTTACTCTGTCTTTTCTTGGCGATCAACTGTTGTAACAATGTTGATGTTGTCGTAAACAAACTGATTATCAGTTTCTGATGACTTCCTGCGTGGAGGGTGCGAGTCCCTACCATCACTATAAGTGGAAACGTCATATAACGTGTACTCCTCATTGCATATTGCACTGTTGTGTTTGCCATAATCTATTTTCCTCCGGAAACAATTCTTGCAAATATATTTCTTGTTACCAACACTAAAGTAAAATTACCGAGACTTATTTACCAGTACTAAAGTAAAATTACCGAGACTCATTTATTCTTCACCAATAGTTAAACTCGTACAGACTTTGTCTGTTTCACATGCTAAACACAAAACGACTATGTTGTCATAGTTAGGTGATCTCAAATAAGTCTGAATAAAATTTTCTTTCCTTGATCTTCTGCTCTTTTTTTGAAAAATATGCCTCTACAGTGGTACTAGTGTACATGTGTGACCTCCTTTACAAATATTTTCCTGTCGGTTGTGTGGATTTACATCTGTTTTGAAGAAAACCTCCTTTGTTTCGGACTTTTATAATTTGCATCCATGTGTGGTGTCAAATTCAGACGTAATAATCCGTATGTTGAGTTTTGTATGGAATGCATATATGTACATGTAAAAATAAATACTTGTTGCCCTTGTATAAAATGTATCTTTACCTGATGAATTATATATATATCATCTATTACAACCCCATTCATTAGAGGAACATTTTAATAAATAACTTGTGTCATGTTGACATATATCTCTTGCACGCCATGTATATTTGTATACCTTTTTTTTCATAGCTTATCCCTTTCACGGCATCAGAAATGATATGTAAACTTCTTTCAGCACAGGATGTTATTATCAGATCTGGCTGTAATTCTATACTGGTCTTTAAGGGTACCCTTGATAATACCTGATATGGATGGCTGTCGATAATTTTCACGCAGAGTGGCTCAAATTCGGTCATAACTGAAGTCCATTAGCAACTACTAATAACCCCGTAAGTCATTTTCATGAATCTGTTTTATTCTGGTACAAGTGATTAAAGTGTTAGCTCTCTATAAAAGTAACAAAATACCAATACTAGATTATATTCTTTTGTAGCTAGAAAATATTTGATACCATACAGTAGTGAAAAGTGTTGCAGATCATGTCATTAAGAAGTTCCCATCTTCTTTGAATTTTTCTCCGTCATTTTACTTGCAATAAACTTCCATGTGGCTGGTGTGATATTTAGGCATGTTACCTTCCAACCATATTATTGTTTCTCCGATAATGGGGTTTTGTTTTCGGATTTTGTCCATTTTGTTTCTTGAACTCCTAAGTAGTATATGGGGGCACAATAGCCCCACGAAGACCACTATGTTAATTTTAGGGAGTTGTACCGTAGCCCCAAAATTTATAGCCTCACTTAGACTGCTATGTTAAATTTAGGGGTTGTACAGTAACCCCAAAATTTATAACCTCACGTAGACTTTTGTGTTAAATTTGGTCGTTTGTACCGTAGCCTCAAAATGTATAGCCTCACTTAGGCTTCTGTGATAAAAGGGGTGGTTTGTACTTTGGGGACAATGGAAATTTAACATGGGAATGTCAACTGGAGGTTAATAGAAATTGAACTTGGGTGACGTTATGGGGTTTATAGGGTCAAAACTATTTATAGGGTGAAATGTGTTTATAGGACGAAGGGTTGATAGGAACAAACATAGACATATAGAAACAAACAAATACACATTTAAACAAAGAAGGAAACACACAGAAAAGAAGACAGAGATGTTCCAAAGAAAGACTCACAGACAGAATAGAGACCCCAATAAGAAAAGTCTATTGTATGGGTACAAAATATTTATTCAAATATATACATGGACTTTCTGGCCTGTGCTTTGGTCTAAGCACTATCCATTTAATACATAAACATTTGGATATTAAACAAACATATTTACAAGTTATTTAGTTCTTAGTTCTAGTAAACTATTTTTTAAAATTAACCTTCATTCCTTCAATAAAGAAACCCCACTTCATATGCAACGTATATGCATTTCATAAAAGAATGCCATTTTCTTTCACTCTACATTAAATGTTCATTTTTAACAAAAAGCTGAAATAAACAAAGTAACAAACAATCAAATAGGACAAAGTTCGTGCTTTTCTCTATATCCGTCACACGCGTTGTTTTTAAATCTGGTCAGCTACCACTTATGTCCCAGCGTAGATGTTTTCCATCACGTACTCCCTTTCATCTGTAGATCTGTTGATATATCCATCGTGCTAGGTACACTTTTCGACAAGCAGATCAATGGTGGTTATTGTCTTCTTCCCATGGAGGTACAACGTTTGCCATATGAATGGTCACTTTTCCATTGGTAATGTCAAATTCTTCTCTCATCGTCTGCACGTCTTCAATAGCCCTCAATAGTTTGGAAGAAGTTAATTCTGCAGATGTACTAAACCCGAGACATACAGGAGAGTTCAAACTGTCGTGATACATAGATAGGCTCAAACGACCTCCATCTTTGACTTGACACTGACGTTTGAGTTCCTCTAACAGTGAGTCGAATAAGTTCGTAATGAAACCTGCTGCCTCCTCGGCTGGAAGGTCAGACGCAAAGTCTTTAAATTTCACCGTGTAGGTGTAAGTTGTTGTCCTAAATTTCCTCGAAGTCGCCGTCTGAGTCATTTGGATGCTAAAATACTTCTTTAGGTCTACTGAATCCTTTTCCTTCTTGGACACACTTTGCTGTGACGGTATGGTGGTGAAAGAGGTCAATGATGTTTGTTCCGTCTCTTTTTCATCTACGTAGAGTGATCCATCTTTCTCGGCGTTTGTCCTCGCAATGAAGCGTCGTTCTTGGAAGTCGTCCCTTTTTATACTGGGTGATATCAGCATGTCCATAAGGTAAAGTCTTGTGGCCTGGAAGTCGCAATGGTTGCACGTAGTTTGCCATGGCGTTAGTAAATAAACAACTAAGATGTGGTACTGCATTGGTGATGTGATCGTGAGGCACAGCATCGCACTTGAGTTTCTCGTTGGACTTGAGTCTGACGCTCGATACTTGCTGTTTGAAAGTATTCATCTTTCTCGCTTGGCGTTTGTAGTTACAATGAACTATCGGTCTTGGACGTCGTTCCTTTTTATATGCTGGCCAATATCGACGTGACCGTACGGTAAAGTGAAGTGGTTGGGAAGCCGTACTCGGTTCTGGTACACGATTTGATAGACTTTTTCCAAGGGCCGGCTGACGACTTGGTGTGAGGGTAAACGTACAATCTTATGCGGTTCGTGGGTGGTC